>OAMK01000023.1:444247-496171 GCA_900205225.1 Saxicola maurus maurus | reverse complement strand
TATTCTATTTTATTTTATTTTTTTAAAGCAAAACCTTCAGGTCTGGAGATTTGCCAGAAATTTCTGCTTTTTAATGTCGTCAATTCATGTGCCTTCAGATTTTGGTTTTCCAGGCCATACCTCCGTNGCTTCCTGAGATTACAGTCCGTTTTATAAATTTTGGTAGACTCAAGGTGTATATTGCACTTACTGCTCTTGGCTCATTCACAGAGGCACTCAGTTCCTCTTCACTGGCTTTCAGCTTGGTCAGGCATCAGTTTGTCTTGGTGAATTCATGTTGATTGCTCCTGATTTTGTTCTGCTTTTGTACTTGAAAGGCCATTCCAAGAGGCCATGCTCTACACCCTTTCCATAGCTTTTCATTGCTTATAGGCATCCAGAGTCCTCCTTCTTGNCTTTCTGAAACAAGGGGGTTTATAACTTTTATCTCCAAGGATCTCTCCTTATCTCCAGAAGTTTTTATATAAAGAGAGGGAATGGAAGGGGGATAGAAGGGGATATTGTTCTGAAAAGCCAATTGAGAATAGAATCAGTAGCTATTTCTACAGAACAGATTCTTTTTTTCCTTCATAAAAGAAAAACACATAATGATGGCTATGATAATTGTTACTAGGTTTTAGTATCAGTCATATATCATATATATGAAAACAAATATTTTTTTTCTCCAGGATTTGCAAAGTTTAAAAGGAAAAAAATATGTTGGTGAAGAGATACAAATAGGTATATAGGTAATGAGTTGGAACAAAAGAATAATCCTAAATATGCAGAATCAAAGATGNAAAAGTGTGACCCAGAACCAAGCTTCCACTTTGAAATGCAGGCACTCAGTAAAACCTTTGAAAAATGGTAAGCTATTTAGGGCAGTAGGTCTCTCTGTGGTTTGCTTCAATGATGCTCTGTAACTGGGAAGGTTTTACAAACTTATGGAAACTTTTGAGCTCCTTTTGCAAGAGATACAAGACAATGTATTTAAATAGGCCATTCAGTTCTGGATTGAGAAATACACAAGGAAACTACCTCATCTAGTAGGGCAGTTTATTTCCATTTTAGGCTAATAAAGTGTCTCCAAAGATGATTTNAAGAGATTGTAATAAAAAATTTGTCTATGGTCCATTAGAATAAAATAAAAATTATAATTATAATAGTCTTAAACTGACAACATATTACAATTAATGCAGTAATGTGATGACATTGATTAAGATGATAAATAGATTTATAGAAGACTTTACACGTGGAATAAAATTTTTCAAAGAGTAAGCNTTAAAGTGAAAACTGAAAAAATCTCATAGTGGATAGAAAATAATCTTCACAGNAGTAAAAATTTTAGTTTTCAAAGAGATTCAAGATGTAGTATAAAAAGGTAGGATAGATTTTATACTGTTTATGTTGAGTGAAAAAGTAAAACAAGTACTAAAACTACTCAAAATCACATGGAATTTTAATGAGTAATTTTGCAGTTGTGCTTGGACAAAGCCTGGCAATAATTACAAAGATTTCCCCCCCACCACCAGAATAATTATTCAGAGGCAAATTCCATTTTGGTGGGATTTTGAAAACTTCTTTGATGGCCCAATTCCCAAAAGTCAATGTGAACAGAGATAGTTTAAATGTGAGTGTTTTGAAAAGGTTAATTACTTAATGAGTTTTTAGAAAGCACACAGTGAGACAGTGAAGGAAAACATCAATATGCCAATATATTTCTAATATGATGAAAGTAAAGCAAGACAACTGGGAGCAGCAATAGAATTTCTGTCAGATCTGTAATTAAAAATCAAATAGCATTCATGTTTGAGTTAATGTAATTAGACCTTACTGTTGATTTCAATATTCTGTTCATTTTCAGCTTGTGCAAGGCAGCTGTGGAAAACAGAACCAAAGGACTTCTGAAGATAGACACAATTTCTGCCACTATCAGAACTGGGNAAAATTTTATCTGATATTATTGAATTTCAGGAACAAAACAGTCATTCAGTTTTCTGCTTTTACATAGAGGAAAAACTTCAGTGGTTGNCAATCATCTATTTAAAAAAAATTAGTCATACTCTTTACCCCAGCCAATTACTATCAGAAATAAGATTGATTGATTAGTTATATAATTTTTGAAAATAGAGTATTTCCTTCCAGCATACACTGAATAATAGNAATATTTAAATAATGCCTGGATATATCAGTGTAAGATTGGTCCAATATGCATGTGTGAAGGAAAGAGACAGAGACCATCCTCATTATTTATTTAAATTAAACTCTAAAGAAAAAAATTATGTGGGACTTCAATATCCAAATACAACTGATAACATACTTTGTAGAAGATATTATTTAGTGCAGACTTTTAATATCAGCTCGAGTCTTTTCAATGCTGCAGAGAAATATTAAATTTACTGCCCTCAGTGGTTGGTAGGCTGTGGTTGAGCCACCTTTTTTTCTACAGAAAATCTTCTGTGAAATCTTGAAATTAATACACAACAGTTGTTAAATAGAAATGAGATAAGGAAGGCCAAGGCCTATTTGGAGTTAATCTGGCCAAGTGTGTCAAGAACAAAAAGAAGACCTTCTTTACTATACTGGGAACCATGTACTGGAACAGATTGCCCAGAGGGGTTGTGGGGTCTCTCTCACTGGAGACAGTCAAGGATTGTCTGGGCACAATTCTGTGCCATGTGCTCTAGGATGACCCTGCTTGAGCAGAGAGATTGGACCAGATGACCNCCTGCTGCTCCTTCCAATCTCACCCATTCTGTGGCTCTATGAAATGCTTTGAAAATGTCATCATTTATTCAAGATTTTACCAGGAAAACCTCATCCAAATAATTCCTCCAGAAGCTAAAGGTCCCTGTGTAATACAGATATGTTTCAATATTGAGTAAATCTGAACTGACGATATCCAGGCTTCTGGTCTTGAAATATATCCTCAGAGATCAATTGCAGCCTCTCAGGGCTGCAGCTGCCAACTTGGATGAAAAACTAGTTGTATCTGGAACCAAATATGAAATAATTGAAAAATATTACCTGTGCTCAGATCTTTTTATATCAGTTTTAAGGAATTTCTTTCATCATGAGAAACAGAAGTGGGAGGAGAGCGAAGTGGTTTATTTGTTTTATTATAAGCCAACAAAAATAATACCATTTACTTGTCTAGTCTGTTCTCCCCACCAGAAAAGTTACTGTGCCAAGCATAATGTAGTGATTAGNTATAATAAAATTGAATAGTTAGACCTAATAATTATTAGAAGTTGTTATTATTTATAACTCTGTTGATTATGGCAAACAACTATTGAATTACTTATTTANTTGATTTTAAAATAACAGAGCCTAAAAATCGCATGGAATTTCAAGAGCACAGTCTTGCTCTTAGAAAGATTGGTGACATTAATACTGCTTGAGTGGTCTGGNTTTCAAGAGTCTCCTAAGACAAGGAATCAGACAGTTGTTAGAGCCTTTGCAGAGATCACTGGAAGTTGCCTCAGAGAATTATGNTGGCTATCTGCTCTTTCCCTGTCATGTAAGATCTGGTGTAGCTCAGTGAAAAGGCAGTGGAGGAGCTCCCTAGAGCTAGCATTCCAGCAAGAATTGAAGCAAGAGTTTTAGCCTGGAAGTCACTCTCCAATCCAGTACATTCTGTGTAGATGCATTTGCAACTTGTGATATACAGAAGAACCACAAAGTGGGAAATATTCAAAACCCAATATCAATGGCTTGTAAGTCTTCTGTTTTATTTCTCCTCAATTACTTGTTCNTGGTTGTGCTTGTTTTAATTTGACTTATTTCTATCACCAGTATANGATAGGTAACACTGTGATACAATATTGGACCATTATTGATGCCTATTGAAAGAGTTGAGAACANGGAGCAATGAGCATAAATAGGAATTCCCTTTCCTTCCTGTCCATTTCCCCTTCAGCTTCCTTTTTCTTTTTCCTTTTCCTAAAACAAACAAAAGGAAAAGGAAAATAGAATTCATGATTTTATGATTCTTTCCNTTTCCTTTCTCTTCTCCTTTTATCTGTTTTAAGGAGAGTTTATCCTCCTTCTCTAGACAGGTGCAGTCTCTTTGCTATAATATAAATGTGGATAAATGGTATTTGCCATGCATTTATTTGGGACTAAGTGAGTCTTGGTACAATGATGAAAAAAAACCCAGCCAAAAGCAAAAGCAGAATTGACTGTCATCTACATATGCTTTTTCTTTCTATGTACAATACTTGTATAATATGCAGACATATTATGATATATGCTATATAACTTTTATCTACTTNTATAAAGACTATATATGTAAGCAGAATGTGTTTGTAGATCATCTAGCACTTAAGTGCACATGCAATATGTATGTATTTTATATGTATGATACAGTCTACATATACACTATAGTATAGAAATACTAAAAATATTTTTCTTTGTAATATGTAAATTGTCTAACTTTTAAAAACATTAAACTGATTTTGTATTACTTCAGTGTTTTTNTTCTAATTCAGTGAGATTTAGTGAAGTTACATGAATTTTAAATCAGCATGAAAGTGGAAAGAAGTCTTTATAGTGAAAAATTGCAATGAAACAAGATTCTGTGTCAGTTCATCTCCCATTTCATTCTTTCAGTTCCATGCNTGCTATTTCTCTGTGGTTTTTTTCTTTATTTTTTAATCACTCTTTATTTAATGTAATTTATTTTTTATCATTTTACAGTTCTGTATGATCTATTTTTCATTGGACCAACAGCTTCTTTCAAATCAGTAATTTTATTAAAATTCTTTCTTCTCTCAGCTGAAGCACATCAGACTAGCATCCTTTCTAACAGAATCTCTCTGGATGTGACCTTTTTATCCCAGCCTGTTTTCACTTTTGTGTTGAGTTGGCCTCAATTANCAATTAAGCACCCACCAGCTGCTGGCTCACTCCTTGCCCCCAGATGAAAGTAGAGAGAAACTGTAAAAACAAAAGTAAACCGTAAGAAAAACCTTAGGGTAGGGATAAACACAGTTTAAAAGAAAGAGGATAAACAGAAAAAATCACCAAAAAAAAACCAAGTGATGAAGAGGCCAGCACTTACCACCTCCTACCAGCAGAAGCATTGTCCAGTAAGAATTCTGATTTATGAGAATTCTGGTTTANTCTATTTTGNTTCTACTAGAAGAAGGGTGTCTCTTGGTATATTTTATCTATTTTTGTTCCACTTGTTTTGATGGAACTCATTATAGATCCAAATTTCATGCCCTGGTCGTATTTGATTATTGTATCCTCCCCTCCTTCTCCTCTGACTCTTGATTCCTCCCCCAGAGAAAGCTGGGGCTGTTGGCTATAGCAGAAATTCTGCCTTTCACAGAGAAGCAGTGTCTGTCTATATTGTATATCCTGCTCCTCCTATGCTGTAACAGTGTTGTATAGTTTGTACTAAATGTCAGAAAGTGAAACTGATTANCATCGAGAAGCTTATATATTGCACAAGAATAATGCCAGGAAGACACCAAAAATCCTCATTCTCAGATGAATGTCCCTACCCAATGCTACCTCATGTTACCTCATGCACATATGTATCTTTAATCTCTTCCTGTGACTTCACATTTTTAAAGCTGTGTCACTAATCAGAAAAGAAAAAAAATCTGGAAAAGATTCCCTGTTTTTTATCTGGACAAAACTATACCCTGATGAATTGGAAAATTCTCAGGGAAATTTGAAGCTAACTTTTTTTTTAGCTTATGAGGAAGAAACCGAAATTAACTTTGTTCCTCTTGAGTGAGTCTTTCCTTCCTTAGAATTATTGTTGTGTTACTAAAAATGTACNATGCATAAATTTACAGAGTTCCTCCTCTTACATGAATAATGGCAACCTGAGAGAAGTGAAAAAAAAAAATTGAATTTATTCTAAGGCCATCTGACTCAAATCTGTTCTTCAGTTCAAAACAGATATTATAAGGTGTACTTACACTATTTTCAAGACTCTTCTGTAATTAGGAGTAGAGCTATGAGAAATGCTCTCTCCTCNCACTATCATGATTAAATCTTAAATGGAGAGAGTTTCAACAAATTAATGCATCATTCTACTGAACTGATGACAGGTGCTGTAGTATGAAAGACTTTAAATTCTGTAATGCAAATCAGACAAAGCCAAGATGTAAATGTGCCTCTGAAACAGACAAGCTATTCTTTCCAGAATCTGAAGTGTGTTTCAGTGTATTCCTGTCGTTTTGATTATGAGAAACCAAAATACTACATAGTCATGGGTGACAGCTTGTAGCATCTCCTGTTCTCTTTTCAGACATTGAAGGCTTTAATTTTGTTTTGTTATGTTTTGTTTAGCAGTCCTTACCACATTCCTGCTTTCAATAGCAAGAGTTCTTTCACTTTGTCTGCTCTAAAATCTTAATTTAGTCTCTCTCCCAGGCTGAGTTCCACGCACTGATGATCTATAAGTGTCATTCTGCTTCTGTCATCCACACTTTTCAGTAGAAATTATTTCCTTTGGTAATAAAAGGGTAAGGCAAGGTTTGCTTATTATATTTCCATCTGAATCCTAGTATGATTGATTTAGAAACACACAGGCCTGTAATACAGTAGTGGTGTTGCTAACAACAGGCCATAAGCTTTTTAGAGAATTTAGTGCCTCAGGACTAAGGGAGTGAAAGGGTGATCCTAACATAANGAAAAGTGGTAGGAATAAAGTGTGAATAATGTAGGAATTTAAACTGTGTTATTATTCTTCCTTTTCTGGAAAGATANGATCTAGATTTATAGTGATTCTTGAATCAGAGTAGCATGAGGCAAAAAAAAAAACTGTTAGAATTGATGTTTTCTGAAAACAATATGGATAATAAGAATAGAGGGAAAAACATTCCTAAATTTAAAATTTTGGATATGACAAAATTGTTTTTTGTTTTATAGACACTTAAAGATCTGTGAAAATAAGATATGCACATGACTTAGGAGTGTGACACAACAAGGTGNAACTTGTCTGTATCATATTTTCATGATAATGTAATTATGTTAAGTGAGGTAATTGAAGCTTTACCTCTTCCCCAAATCATGACAAAAATACACTGTTAAGATTAGTTAAATTTTATAATTTATGTTCTCAAGCAATTTAAAGATCAACCATGAAAGTAGGAAGCTTTTTTACTTTCAGTGATTTTACTTTGCTAGAAAGCATATTTCAATACCCTCACTTTTCCTTTAAAAATATTTAATAATCCTAAGAAATCTCTTCTTTTTTGCTATTTTACCCAGAACCCTGTACTTTTCCATAGAATTAAGAGCAACCAAAAAGAATTTGTGAAATGATTGAGTTCTGAACAATCAAGGTTAAATCAACTTCAAAGGAAAGCAATTAGCTAAAAAGCAAACAAAACAAATAAAATTGCTGCAAACCTTAACCTCAGGAATTAATCCAGAAAAAATACAAAATGTATTTTGGATTTCAGTGTCAAGGATATAAATTATGAAACGATTAAAACTTGATTGAAACTTGATTAAAACTTGATTGATATGGACTGTCTGTTTATAAAACAATATCCCATAAATAGAAAGCTTAAAAAATCATGGAATAAAATTTTAAAAAAATTAAATTACTAATGTATTTNACTTTTCACTTTTTGTTTGTTGTTTCATTTGTATATTTCTTTTATTTAGTACTAAACTTTGAGAAAAAAGGATAGACAGAAGTGTAAAGAAACACAAAGTTCCCTTTGGTGAATATTTCAACATAAAATCAATTTTACAAATGAGACAACCATAACTGAAGTAATGCCCTAAGTGGAAATAAAAAGCTAAAATCCTTTTTTCAAAAGAAAAGACAATTTGTGTCAAGAATAACAGTTTCAAGTGACTCTCAGCCTTGCATGTTCACAGTTGAAATGCATAGATGTTCATTTATTTCTTTAACCACTATCATATGTTCTTCAATATGTGTTTCAGTGGAGCAAAGAGTGGAGTCTGTAGCAGAAATGTGTGTAAGGAGTTGTGACATGAGCTGCAGTGTGTCTGTTCAAATGGGGTCCAGGATCCCTCAAGACAAGGGAAAACCACAGTGGAAAATATTAATTGTGCATCAAAATTTCACNATACTACACCAAACTTGATCCAATCAGAGAAGCAAGAAGAGCCCCTACACCAAAACCTATCTAACAGAGACACTAGCAGAGGAGTCCATAAAGGTACTGGGGTCTCTGGGAGGCTTTTGTCAATGCAGGGACACCCCTGAAGGGACCACAGCCCATGGATGGCCAACACCAGGAAAGGGACAACCTCGAGGGACTGTGGTCATGGTGACAACATGAAAAATTGAAAAATGAGAGAAGACAATATTTAGGTAGTAGTAGTGGTGTGGGTGTGGGTGGNTGTGGGTGTGTATGTAAGTGTGTTGAAATATGTTGAAATGTGTTGAAATGTGTTGGTTTGTTTTTATTTTATTTTTTTTGTGTGCTCTTTTTTCCCCCTATATACCATAAAAAGTGATCAGTCATTTGTGTTGGGTGTCAACAAATTAAGACAGGTACAATTCACACTTCTAGAGGCTTTTTTCTTGCCTGTTTCCTATATATAGAAAATATAGCATCACTTTTGTATGAAAATTGCATACTATTACACTAATACACACCTCAGTTTACAAATGATCTATCTTAATTTTATTAGCTTACAGTAAATACAGAAATATCCTAAAACTGTATTTGGAGTTACAAGTACAGAAATATACAGAATATACCCCTGTATTTCCTTCTTTGAGGAAAGTGTTTACATACATGACTTCTAGAAGGCAAGAATCTAGCAAACAGGCAAGAAAACTTCAATGCAGAACTTATGCTTACACACTTGATTACATAACTGATAGGAAAACTAGTACTTTTCCTAGATAGGGAAAAGTGTTTGATTACTCTTTCTAAGAAACCTGTTTCAGGAGAAGAATTATCCTGAAACATCAAGTTTTTTTGTAATGTAAGTAAATGAAAANCTTTTGAAATTTAGTGTGCTGCTTTATAAGCAGGGCCACTCATTGTCAATCCACTCATTAACCAAAATGAAAGAACAGATCATTAACAAGACATTACAGAANTGAACTCTGTAATAAATTTTTATATTATTTAATTATATGCTATGAGATATTTACAGATCATGCAATTTTACATATATTTTATGGAACCTTTGCTGTATTTTAAGCCCACTGGTAACAAAGCACCATACATCTGCTTGCTCATTTTCCTCTGATGGGATGAGAGAGAGAACAAGAAGAATAAAAGTAAGAAAATTCATGACTTAAGGTAAAGTCAGTTTAATAGGTAAAAGCAAAAGCTGCAGGTGCAAACAAAGCAAAATGAGGAATTCATTCACTACTTGCAGTGGTCAGCCAGGTAAAAGAAAAGCCAAGCTCCATCCCATGTAGCAGTGACTTGGGANGACAAAGCACTCTTGGGAAGACAAAATTGCTCCTACTGTGCCCCTCTTCCTCCTTCTTCACCTATCTTTTATTACTGACATGATGCTGTATGGTATAGAATATCCCTTTAGTCAGCTGGGGTCACCAGTCCTGGCTGTGCTCCCCCCCAACTTTTTGTACACCCCCAGCCTTACTCACTGGTGAGGTGATGTGAGAAGCAGAAAAGGCCTTGACTCTGTGTATTCAACCAATTTTATTATATTTTTTTTTATAATAAATTTTACTTGGCATAAATAGAGCCTTCAGTGTGACTTTAGAATGAAGAATATTGGACATTTTTAATTATATTAACACGGTGGATTACTGGTGCTGCTCTGTGTGTAACAAACTGTACTTTTTTTTCTTCTGAGCTACACTTGTTATCATTTTGTCCTGTGTTGGTATGACAACAACAAAAACATAACCTCAGGTACAGGCACAGCAGGAACAGGCTGTCTTTACTGTTCTTCCTGCAGGGTGAAATANTCCTTTTGCTGCTAGACCTTGTTTTTAACTGGTAGTGGAACATAGAAGAAGAATCTTTCAGGAGAGTATTAATGTCAAGAATGTAACATATTCTATGAGTTTTTTTTGGCTGTGTAGTTCTTTTGTCAATGGAGGTGCTAGTAAGTGTTTAACCCTTACTTAAGACAGGCAGCAGGATCTTTCAGCTAAGATCCTTCCCACATGCTGTTAACATGAATGTTACTGAGGAACCAATTTGTTAAGCACATCCATGAAAATCCAAAGCTGGTCTTAGTGAACTTTAAACAGCATTAGAAAGAATAGCTCTAACCATNCATGGTTCTAGCTTTAGCTGTACTCTCTTGATTTCTGTATTTATTCTGCTTCTGTTATGATTCAAGCTTGCAGCTGGCACTGAAGAGCAAAGAACCAAGTAATTTCATGCTTCCTAATATATACCTTTGATGATTAGATGATGCTTAAGCTGAAAGTACATTAAGAAATTTCAGCATGATCCAGGAGATGTAAAAATAACGAGTTGACAGATGAACCCAGAGATGAACTAGGGCTCATTTTCTTCCTTTTCAAATCCTCTCTCATTTTCAGGATTTATACCAGTTGCCACATTTCCTTGGTTAGTAGAGCAAGCATTATTTAGTNTTTCTTAAAAAATCTTCACTAAAATATATATTTTGTATTTTACAGGATTATTAGTGTTCTGCATAACACAGTTTTAAGGNAGATTTTTAGTCATAGCATTCAATGAAAGGCAGGCAATAACCATCTAAATGCCTTAAAAATCTGTCCCACTGTCCTTGTAAGATGTTGCTGTCATATGAGAAAACAAAGGCATGTGTATGAATATGTATGTATATTCTCCTTGAGACCAGTGATGGCAGATAGTTAGATTGTGCATTGGCAGTACCATATAGACTAAAGTTATTTTAGTCATTGCAATTTTTCTGTAATCAGATCATTCACGTGTACAAAACTTCTTACCTTTATTTGGAAAGCCTGAGTATTGAAATTTCATATTCTGTCTAATATTAAGGACAGCTTTCCTCTCTCTCAGAATAGGAGCTGTCAATTTAACTCACTTAGTGCTTTTCATCTGCATCCTAACTTTTATTGTTGTAATATGAGGCTGTGTGTTTTGTCATGACTGAACATGTAACTCTTAGATGTAATAAATGTTTAGAAACGTGTACATAATGGTAGATAAATGTATTTAATGATATTTTTGGATATCTTAAACAACAAAGAGGAACAAATCTAACTCAAAACTTTTCCCACTTNTTTTCTGAAAAAAAAATCATAAATATAAAATTCTGCATTTCCTTCTGCACATTGTAGATCATCAATAGTCAGATCGCTGAAACAGATAATTTTTTTAAGATAGGAAAAAATAAATTTTTGTAGTAAAATGTGCATGCTACTTTCAAATATAAAAGGATTTTTTTTGTTTGTGTCTAACACTGAACACAACTCTGAATAAGATTCCCTGATANATTTCAGCATTTTATACTCTATATTAAGATTAAGTAAAACAGGATAAGTCTCTTCCTTTTGCTTGATAGTTTTCTCTAAATGTGAGATGCATTAAACCANCACTCCTTGTGGATAGAAAATTAGGTCAGAAAAATCTTAACAGTGCTTTAATTTAGCCTCTTTTTCTACTCAGCTTCCCTACTGAGGAAGATATTTTCACAGAAAACACCTTACCTCTGNGTAATCATTTCAGGAAAATATTACCAATGCAAGAGATTAAGTATGGTTTACTACCTAATTGGCAATGTGTTTCATTGAAGTCCTGTAAATATTAATTATGAGATTCAGTTTCTTTATTTGCTTATCTGACTGATAGAAACTGCACATAGTGTATAATGCTCAGACTGGTGAGGTTAAAANTACTACTTAAAACAATGAAGTCAGAAGTTTATAAAAGTTTTGGATCAATAGGATTGCAATCAAGAAAGTATTTGAAAGGAGAGATCAAATATGTAGCTACAAAATGAGGAGAAAATGGCTGGGCACAGCACTATAGAGAAGAATGTGGAGATTATAATGGACTAAAAAGTCTTTTTGAAAAGATAAATCTAATTCTGAAGCAGACTAACAAGTTTGTTGTATGTCAGTCAAAACTAGTAATGGCAAACAGAAAAAGTCAAAAGTGGATTTCTAGTATCTGNTGTTGGTGAGAATTCAAATGTACTAAAGTGTTCATTGTAAGAATGCAAAAAAAAGTTACCTTTTTAAAGCAGTCTCCTTTCCTCCTTAATTTCCCTAATCAAGAAAATGCTCAGGAAGAAAGATGTTTNATCATGTTGACTTTCATGCACCAATTCTTAAGAAATATGTTAGAGGTCTGGAGGAAAGGAAAAAAAAATTGAGTAGAAGTAGAATTGAAAAGAAAACAGAAACACTCCTTTTAAGAGAAGGTCTAGGAAGACTCAAACAATTCAGAAAAAACTGCAAAACTGATGAAGTAATTGTTTTCTTCAGCTATTTTGGTAATAGAANCATTAGGGGGAAAGGGGAATACAAGTTTTTGAACTCTCCCTCTCTGGAGGTTTTTAAGAGTGGATTAAACAAACGAAACATAAGTGTTCTTATCCTCTCTCAACATATTAGATTTCCTCAAAGTGCCTTGAAGACCCATATATTTATGGCTATATGATTATGATGAGTCATATAAAATGTCAGTTTACCTATGGTCTGCATATTAAATTATGAAAATGCATCTTAATAGTGAACAGTTTTATGTGTAANTACCCTGTTGTAAGTATTGAAAAGACACAGTGAAATCTCATCTGATTTCAAAAGAGCTTGGGCCTTTCATTGCCATTTAGGTAACTTTTATTTATCTTTTGTTTACAGGTAAAGAAATAATAAATTCTTCTATGGATTCAAAGTTTTTCTATAGATTTATATTAACCTAGGATACATTAGTTGCAGGACTNAATTTCTGAAAAGCACCTACAGGTTTTAAGATTGCAAATTCCAGTGAAAATTATTATTTACTCAAGTTGTCCAAGAGTTTTTCCACTGAATGTATGTCTCCTAGGGATAAATAGCCAGGACAGATGAGGAGGAGGGGTAATGCTTCATGTAGAAAAGGGATTACACTGCACAGTGCTTGCAATTAGGCACAANGTGGTTGAGAGCCTCTGGGTTTAGTTTAGGGGAAAAGCTAATAAAATAGATATTGTTATGGCATTCTACTGTAGATCATCCAACCAGTATGATGACATCAATGTATTAATATAAAAGGCACTAAGACAAATCTCTAGATCAATTGCTCTTGGCCTTACCAATGATTTCAACTTCCTAGATCTTAATTTGGGATTATTATATGTCATACACAAACTGGTCCAGGGAATTCCTGATGCATGTTAAAAACAGTGTTTTGATACAAATGTTAAGACAGTGAAACAGAAAAGGGGTAAAACCCGTTTGGCAGGCACTCACTAGTGATGTTCCTTANGACTCTGTTTTAGGGCCAGTTCTCTTCAATATTTCTATCAATAAACNATCAATATTTCTATCAATAACCTAGGCACAGGAGTTGTATCCACACAAAATAAGTTTGGTGGCAATACTAAGATAGGAGAAGCAGTTGATTCTGGGAAGGATAAAGAGACCTTTTCAGAAAGATCATGATAGACCAGAGCATTGGACAATTACCAATCATATGAAATTTACATTACAAGTACTCAATTCTGCACCTGAGTGTAATCCTGGATGAATGTATAGGCTGGGGGACAAGAGCCTGGAGTGCAGACCTGCAGAAAGGGATCTGAAGAGTTTGATGAGCAGCTCAATATGAGTCAACAATATGCCCTCGAGGACAAAAGAGCCAACAGTATTCTGGGATGGTTAGGGACAGTGTATATTACTGGTGGAATGGATTGTCTATCTCAGCACTAGTGCTGAGATCCTCACCTCAAGTACTGTGTGCAATTTTGCCTTTCTAAAGGCAAGAAGGATGCAAAAATATTAGAAAGAGGATGACAGCAGAGATGGTGAAAGGTCTAGAGGGCATGACCTATGCAGAGTGGCTGAACATAGTAGGTTTGTTCAGCCTTGAGGATGCTGAGGGGTGATCTCATTGCTGTCTACATCTTCCTCATGGAGGATGCAGAGAGGAGGTGATGACCCTGTCTCTCTAGTGTCTGGTGCTAGGACACAAGGGAATGCCTTACAGCTGCATCACTAACAGTCCAGATTAAATATTAGGGAAGGGTTCATTGATCAAGCAGAGGAACAAGCTCCCCAGAAAAGCAGTCATGGCTCCAAGCTTGTCACTGCTCAAGAGGCACATGGGGAATGCTCTTAGCTATATGATTTAGCTTTCAGCTTGCCCTGTCTGGAGTCAGGAGTTGAACTCAGTGAACCTTGTGGGTGCCTTTCAAGGNAGGATATTCTATAATTCTAAATAAGGCATCACCAGAATACTTTTAAAGAAAACAGGGATGAGCTCTTCTAAGGCATGACTCATTTCATCCTAAATTAGATTTGTACATATGGACATCCAAATTGTGTCTTAAAATGAAATGCACCTCCCCATTTACTNTATTTTAGAATTTCAGACAGCTCCTTTAGGCATGGCTGAAGTTATGTTATTTGAACTGTATCCTTAGTCACCTTAGTACTTCAGCATTGCTGACAAGCCTTCCAAAAGGAAAACAAAATATAGAAATGCAATACATCTAAAGTTCTTTTCTCCTCTATTAAATTCAAGGAGTTTGTACTTTTCCTTTGTGAATAGGATTTGAAAATAATCTGTGCTATGACTATTTTTTCCTTAATCATCCATTCATTGCACTTAAAAGTTGATAGAAGGTCTTTTCATAAACTATACTCCCTTACATGGAAAAGCTCATTTAGTTTGTAGTCCAAAATAAATTAGATAAAGTTAATGTTATGAATTTCGGCTATAAGTAGTGCAATGAATTTCATAAACATTTTCAGGAAATTGTATTAGAAACAAAGTAGGGCTAAAACAAAAAAAACCAAAAACACAAAAAAACAAAAATAAAAACAACAACAAAACTCTATCCTCTATTTTTTTCTTATTTTTAACCCTTTTCTTCTGTTTTTTTTATATTTCCTAATGGGGAGTGCACTACATTGTCACATTCTGCAACTGTCTGCAAGATGTGACAAACTGTCTTGTTGATATGGATACAAATAGATGCACACAGATGCCTGGAGCATAACCTGCTAGTGTTTTCCCTATTTAAATAAATCTCCCTAATTGTCTATCACCAGCCATGTATGTTTTTCTCATTTTAAATGTACATCAGATACTGGTGAGAAAAATCACATTTCATAAAACAAACAGATCTAATGTGATTTGAAGACTCTGAATGAAATCTAATGAAGCAGAAAAAAACCAATAATGTTTCATTCATCTCCTAGTTCTGAAAAAAATTCTTGGTACTTTGAAAGGGAACAGTTTCTATCAATTGCAACAAAAAAATCAGCACATTATTAATTATTAATATGAGCAAGATAAGAAAAATAGAGCCCAGTTTGACCCCTCTGCTNAATGCAGCAGAGTATCTAGTGACAAAACCACATGGAAAAGTTAAGTATAGAATGCTTTTGTTATCTTAATCCTTATAGTAAGACTGGCNTCTGTGAGTCCCAGGCCCCTAAAACATGAGGGAAAGTCTAAGGCAGATTCACACTCAGTAGAGGATGACCAAACTGAGGAACATTTAAAAAAATTGGATACACAGAAGTCTATAGGACTTGAAGGGATATACCCACAAATGCTGAGAAACTTGNTCAATGTCATTGTAAGACCATTCTTAATTGTCTTTGAAAGGTCATGCCAATGTGAGAGGTGCCTAAAGGATAAAAAGGAAAGCAAATTTCTCTCATTTCTTCCAGCAACCTTCTGCACAGAAAAGGTCTGCATCCAAGTCAAGGAAACAGNTGCTCTCTCTTTAATTATATCTTTACAATACTTTTTTCAGGTCCATTTAAGTACAAGACACATTATGAAAGCATTTTTTGCAAGTTTGCTCCTGAAAGGAACTGCAGTGTTCATGACCCAGGTCCCAGTTCTTGGTGAGTGATAAACACACCTCCCCATCAGTCTGCCTCTAGGCTAGAGAGTCTTCATGCTAATGGAATTTTTCTAGCAGCCTTCACTGGACTGAAAGAATGCCAGAAGGGATATTAAAAAATCTCTTCTTATTTATTATCAATTTACTATCTGAAGCAGAGTAAGACCAGAAGCAGATCTTATATGTACAAAACATGGTTAAGGATATAAATAATATTATGCCATTTTTTACATATTATCATTGTCTTATTAAATATGTTGGTGAANGATAGAAAGACGACAAAAAGAAAAACTAAAAGCAAAAGCATTCAAAGCTAAGCTTCCTTTAAATTTTATTTAAAAAGGACAAAAAATTAGAAAAATGCTAAAATAGAATCAGTTGAACAAAAAAAATTAATTTCAAAAGCATTTGGTGGGAGATTATATCAGAATTACTATTGATAGAAAAATGTGTTTTTTAAAACAACTTCAATATCAGAGGAATTAGGGATAGGGAAGGGATTTTATTTTTTGAAAGTTTATGCATGCAACCTGGGCCACTACAGAGCAGTGAGTCTGAACTTTGAGTTGTGTGAATCTGTAGAAAGCTTAATACATAGTAAAGTAAGTTGTGACATAGTCAAAGTTATTTTATTGATAAAGATTGATAAANATTTTTAAGGAATAACTTCCTTCTACAAAGACTATTAAAGATTTTTAGAGTAGTCAAGGAACAGATGGACCAGAATGAGCTAATCTTATTAAATAACAGTAATTTCTTTCATTAAAAAAAGAAAAAAAAATTACTCAAAAAAGTCATTCATCAAAACTGTTTAAAGAATGTAATCAATGTCATCTAATACCTAGTTTTCATAGAGTAACAGTGCCTTAAAATATCACAGAATAGAAATAACTAGTCAATTTTCCTAGCAAAAAAAAATGACATGAAATCTCCAAGACTGTCTGTCTTGAGAACTGTACATTTCACTGTAGTGAAATTTGGCCAGAGATGCAAAATAGAAGAATCAAATCTGAGTTGACTGTGAAGTTCTATAGAATATTCTCATTAAAATCTAAGTGGATTGGTCTCAGTTCTGAACTACTGTCAGCTCTGACTTAAACTAGCTGTCAACACCCCTTTTGTACTTCCTGGAGAGAAAGTGCACATCCCTAGAATCTGCTAATTTCACCTTAATGCAGAGACTTATAATAGGTNGATGTCTTTATACCTGATATTAATTTCCTTCAATATAGAATTGTACCTCCTGACTGTGAGATGTTTAGCAGTATTTGCATCTGGTTTCCAACTAGCAGCAAATCTATCACAGGCCCTTTGTCACATCTAACCTAGAGTGTCTCAGATGACACCAGATACTTAGGCTGAGGAAGCAGAAACATTGNGAATCTCTCCATTTGCTGGAAAGATAGATACTGACACCAGAGGTTTTTCTGTGTTTGCAGCTAGATAAGCTGGTTTCAAGCATGATCCACAGGGCAATAAAATCATAGACTCAGAACACCTGGGATGAACACCTGGGATTGGAATGAACCTCTGGATGTCACCTAATCCAGCCCCCTGCTCAAATTAGGGCCACCATTGCAGTCAGATTCAAAGATATATCCCACTATTGAGAAATACATAAGTACGTGTGGAAAAACTGAACAGAAAACTTTATTTTAGATTTTATTACATATTTATAATGTAAGGCTTTAAAGTCAGCTTCAAGAGACATAACACAAGACTGGTTAATCATCTGGAATTGTAAACATGCTACTCTATTGTCATCAAAACACATTCAGAATACAGAGAATTGTTAGAAACAATGAAGAACAAAACAAAAACACTGTAATGTCACTGAATAACTAAATTAGGTAGGCTTAAATAGAAAAAATAAGGCTATCATGTTTTTTCACTGTTGCAAAGAGATGTCATAAGTAATATGATAGAATATTTTTCAAGCATTAAAATATAAATTATACTGACAGCATTTTAAGTTTTTCCAGATTACACCTGATTGTTGTTTATCAGAATATATGTATGCATTTGTTTAATATTTAAGTACACTAACTGGTATAAAACTGAGCATAGGAAACTACATTAAAAGGGAGTGCTCAGTTCTGCATGTATTAGTGATAGGAAATACCAAGAAATCTACATGTTGCTCATCANTGTGAGTGGTCTCAGTGTACTAATACAATAAATTTAGCAAGTACCTTAATTTGCTATTGGTTGTGGTTGATATAATTTATCCACAAGTTAAACTAGGGAAACACAAACTCCATATTTTTTTTGAAAGCTATATAATAATGGAAAAATAAATCCAGCAACTGTTCTTCTAAAATAATGTGAATATTGTTAGAGGCAATGNAGAACTGCAGGAGGAGGGGAATGAGCTGTGCACCATCAGGAAGGAAGAGCAGGAGTTTCACAGGGTCTTCAAAGATCAGACAGANACAACAGCCCCAGACCTTGCTCCAAGAAAAGAGACAACTGGAGGCTGCCTTAAGAGGGAATTGTAAATGGAGGTGCCCAAAATGGAGNGGGATAGAAACTTGAGACTTCTGGCAAGAAGTAAGAAACACAAGTTGCTGTATCTCAATATAAGAAATGTTTTCTNTTTATGAGGGGGAGGAAACACAAGGAGGTTGCTGAGAGAGTTTATAGAATCTCCACCCTTGGAGACTGGACAAAACAACAGAGTCATACAGAATTTGCTTTGAACTGACAATTTTTCTGGGTGGCCTCTANAGTCCTTTTCCAACCTCCATAGTTCTGTGATTCTATGATTGCTTGAAAAAATTCTTGTTGCATAACCTCATTACTAAATGTATTCATATTTTACTCTTTACAGTTTCCTTTAGTTCAGTCTCACCACTGTAGTGAACTGAAGCTCATCTTTCTTTTGTCTCTTTCTTTCATCCTTTTTTTTTTTCTTTTGAAATGGGACAAATGCTTTATACCACTTTCATTTGCTTCTCAAGACTATCTTCCAAGTACTTTCCAAGAAATTCTCTGGTAAAATTGCAGGGCAGCAGCTTTCCCTTGTTAATACAGCTTATGTTATTATAGCAGGGAATGGAATCTGAATATTTCACTTCTGTGAAATAGAATAAAAGACATGCTTATATAACAGGGAACAGTTAGAATTCCTTCTTTCTAAATATTTTCTGAAAAAATTTAAAACCTTTAATCTCTGCCTTGTTTTACTGTATTCTGCTATTTATTTGGAAGTAGTACCTACATTTTTGCACATTTTATTTGAAGTTGTGTTTCTTCTTTAAAAGTGTTTATAAAGGGAAATTGTTTTTTTAACTCATATGTACTTCTGAATTTTAACAGTGGTTATTTTCTTAAAATTTTCTAAATATAGTTTATACATTCTATATCAAGAATTTTGCCCTTGGTAGCTACTTGATGAATATAATGCAAAATGATTTATAAAGTGTTAATTCAAATGCTTTGCTTTTATATTCAAGAGATGTGACATGATCTGTTTGATACAAAGTTATAAAAGGAGAGGACTCTTTATCACTAGTATTTACTAATAANTGGAAAGATTTCTTCAGCCAGGTTTTTTTCTTATGATTTGAAGTGATCAGCATTTAAAACTTTGCTTCAATATAGAGTTGGAGTATATAGGTCATTTATGCACTGCCATATTACACCAGATGTATTGATGTTCATCACTGCAAAGATTTTGATTTAGAGGTATGCAGGTTTTGATAATCTCTCAGTAAGCTATTGCTGTTCTGCTAATTGCTGACTACAACTAAAAATTCTCTTGTGCACGAATAAAAGAACTTTGAAGGCTACAGGCAACCTGATGACAGCACTGTAACAACTGAAAAACTATAAAATTGTGTTTAAGGAAAAAAGAGAAAACATTTTTAAAAGCATTTAGAATTCTAATAAAAATCACTCTTCAGACTCTCACAGAATACTCATAAATATTAAATCAGTTGAAAGATGGTGAGATTGTTTTTGAAGACCCCATGCTGTTCACCATCAGTGGAGCCCTTCAGTTAAGTTTTAAGCTTTAAACACTCAATGGAACAAGAAGTGGAAGATGGGTTTCATTCTGTGTAAGTACTGCCAACCCCACCCAGAATTATTATGACATTTCCTTGTTCTCCGTTAGGGTTTAATTAATACAATGATGAAAAGCTTTCAACAAATTACAGAAAAAAAAGGAAAATATTTTCTCCAACATTTCATGTCAAAATAAGTATTTACATGACTAATTAGACATCTATGTAATTAAAATGCAGATCTTTTGCAACATTCATAGGATTATAGGATGGTTTGCATTGGGAGGGACCTTAGTGATCCATCTAGAGCCAATTCCCTGACATCAGCAGGGGCAGCTTGCACTAGACCATGCTGAGCAAAGCACTAATTGACACTTCCTCTGGACTATCTCCACCAGTTTTATTCCCTTCATTTGTTGAGGACCCCAGAGCTGGATGCAGTCCTGTAGGTGGGGTCCCACAAGAACAGAGCAGAGAGGAAGAATCCCCTTCCTCAACCTGCTAGTCACATTGCTTTTGGTGCAGTTTAAATCTGATTTAAATAGTTAAATTGTTAAAGTCTATTCTAGCACCTGCTTGCAAAATCANAACTGGGTCATTTGTTCTTCTAGTATCATACTGGTCAAAAGATGACACTATCCTGTTATTTTCTTTTGCAATTTGGAGTTAATTTATACGTGCAAATGGGAGGACAGAACTCTTGTCTGGGAATTCAAATAAAATCCCAAACACACTAAAAACTGTAGCAATAGTTTTCTCAGGCCACAGCTGTTGTCACATATTTTCATGCAGTAGCTACGATTTCACCTCTGATTTAATACATTGTCAGTTTGTTTTGTGGGTTGGGGTTTGTTGTGTATTTTTTTGGCTGATATTTGTTTGCTTATTTTGAATAAACTACTTGCAATTGTCAAATCCTCCTTTTACTGAATAAACCTTCTGAATTCCTCAGTCCCTGAGTCTGCAAGGTGTCTACCACCCAAACATGAATCAGAGACATAAGCTTTAGAACAGCTAGAACAACAATACCAATGAGTTACACACCTCACTTTATGAGCATAGGCCACAATGCACAATTGGTAAATAAATTGATATTGACTGAAGAAGGAATTAAAACAAATTACATTTCTCAACATCTACTGTACATGGACACCTACACCATGAGGAAAACATGGTTAAATGCAGAGTTGTTCCTTTCACTAGTGTTTGATGCTTTATCTCAGGAGCTACATTTTTTTTGCCTTTAAAGATAAAGGCATCTAGGCCAAAAGAATTTTGCAATGACTCTGTTAGAATNATCCTTAACTTGGCAGCTATAAACCTTCTGTGCTATGTAGTTCAGTCCTCTTGGAATAATGTGAGACTAGATACCAATACCATTCTTCTATATTGTTATTCTAGATTATTATTTTTAGTTGTAGGTAACATTTTTATATTAAATGTCAATTCTATTGACAGAGTGGCTATAGTTTTCCAAAATCTCACCTATCTGCAGTTTCTGAAAGACCCAGATAGACTTTGTGGNACTTCTTTTTCTCACTCTTATTAACTCCAGCATCTTTGTTCTATGATAGCGGTTTTTGGAAAGTTTTAGCCTTAGTATTTCTCTCTGTAGTCCTCAAAGGCTTCTNAAGTGCTCACATGTCTTTTTGAAGCACATTTAATCTTTTAAATTCCATAATCACAGATACAGTAAAAGCCACTTTAGGACACAAAGGTAGATAGAATTAGAACACACCAAAATTGTGTCCACTCAGAAGCCATACTCCTGTGTCAAACCCAGAGCTAACAGTACTTTCACCTTAAGAGTTTGTAAGTCAAAGTTTTCTTTTAGGTTCCTTCTAGAATTTAAAGAATAATTTATATNCATATCTGAATCTGGTAGGAATCTTCAACACTGCAAATTTCTTGAAGATCCTTTCCAAGATCAACTGCACCAAGAAGGTCTCTTCCAAGAACAGTTACTGAAAAAAACCACAACCAACCAACCAACCAACCAACCAACCAACCAACCAACCAACCAACCAGCCAACCAAAAACATCCCTAAAAACCCTCAAAACCTCAACCAAGAGAGTTCAAGCCATTCTCATTTGAAAATAGAACAGCAAAACTGTTAAACTCTATCTGATGTCACAGCATACTGGCTAGGAGACTTTTCTAGCCATCAGTATATGTGAATTTGAGCTTTTTTGTACTTTGAAAGAAGTTAAATAATAAATTAATTTCCTTCAAAAAGCCAAAATTCTGTGGAAATGAACATTTCTGGTGTCTCCCCAGTGACATATATCTGAATGTCAGTGGTATAAAGTGCTTTCTTTCCTTTTTGTTACCANTATTTCTGCAGCAGCAGCAGAAATTATTCCAAATCTGAAGAAAAATAATTTCAGCTTTCTTTATTTGAATGTGAAAGCATCACACCCTTACTGAAAATATAGATGAAGAGTATGAAAGGTTAGAATCAAGTACAGATGTATGCTTCTATTCTTACTGGCTTTACTGTATTTCAACTTTTCATTCCCTGTCTCTCAGCTTTATCAGAGATGAATTGTTAAGAGATAGGTACAAAGTGTTCTTTGCTCTGTTCAAAAATATCAATAACTTTACAAGTGACTTTTCAATGACCTCTGGCACATTCTCTTTAGTAAGGCTTGATCTACACAGTTTCTGAATATAGACATGTTAAAGTAATTTAAAGTGTACCATCATTTATTCCTCACAGACACAAAAAAGTTTGGACAGCCTTAACCAATGTAAATTTTATTTTGCTGAAAGAGTGGATGANTTAACACTTTGCACCTTTTCCCAGATGTTCTCAATAGTCTTTTGAGGCACTATTCTGAAAACTAACCAATATCCCACAATAATCCAGATGTTGCATAGAGGACATTACTTCCTTCAAGATCATATTTGATTTGTTTATAAAAATTTCTGACCCTCTCTGCCCCAGTGAATCAGGCTCAATTTCTAGACTCAGACTAAACAATTTCAAACTCAATGCCATTTAGTCTGCAATTTACAAACAAACAAAAAACCCACTAAAATCCCCCCATCCCTATGGTGCATTTCATCATCCCACAGCTCTTATCTGTTGCTAAGGGTAGGAGGAGTAACAAAGTCTTCAACTNTGGGTCTCAAAGACCTTCAGAAGCCATATATAAAAAAGACATTAACTAGAACAGCTCCATGAGCTGCCTAAATTTATATAATCTAGTGGATGGAGGCCATATTAGATTGAAACAACTGTAAAAAAAACAAAAAAACAAAAAAACAAACCAACATGAGTTTTAACAGTATTTTGCTGTCCTAAAGGGCAAGTTTCCTGTACTCTGGCTCCCAAGCCATATGCATTGGTCATTCAATGTAAATATGTATTGCAAGGAATCTGTCTCATGTCAAGTCACATATCAAAGGTGAGCTAACAGTAAATGGCTTCAGTCATCAAGTTTGTATCTCTGATTTATCTTTGTCTCCTGCTTCCTTTGATGGAGCATTATCACAATGTGCTAATTATGATACAGTAATTTCTCTATGTAGAAAACTCTGGTAGAAAATGGGATGTATCTGTGTGACTGACCACTAAGCTTCTACAGTGGAAGAAGGCATGGAGGAGATGGGCAAAGGGGATGTGCTCAGGAAGGTCAGGATAGGATACAAGGAGTGAGGACAGGTGTTGTAAAGAAAGCTGAACTTACCTGAACACCAAAGGGACCAACAGGTGGCCAATGTGTTACTTACATGGCTGTTTCAGTCAAGTGAATCAGCTGATTGTCCAAATGGCTTTTCCTGAGTGAATAAAAAAAAAGTGAATCTCTTCCTGATTTAGTCAGAGCAGCCTGGGGGAAGTAGCTCCCAAAAACAGAGCAACTCTACAGTTATGAACCTTGGAGAGAGAAGTAGCCTTGAGCTGACTTCAACCTCCATAATGTCTCCCAGCAGTTGGGAATGCCACAGCATTGTGGCACTGAATACAAAGACAGTAATGGAATCGTGAACAGAATAGAATTGTGATCCAGCTGCACACTGCAATTGCTGCATTGTGCCTGTCTCNTGATATCAGTACATAAAGCATTTAGCATTATGCTAAATCAAAATATTTAGAATTTATTATNTAAATTTTATATTGAGACATTATACCTGCTCCATGTGAAAAACCTNAATGAAGCTGGCCAGAGAGTACTGGGCTGACAGGGGGATACCAATGCTGGGCCAGTGCATGAAGTGATACACAAGGAGAGACTAAATACTTTTCCACCTCTTGGTTGCCTTGAGATTTTCCCTAAAATCGATATTTTCAAGGCTGTAAGAGATTCTATATATTAGATTACACCAACAGTCAGCTGGACAACTGGGACTACAATATCTAATTTACTCCATATCTTTCACAAGTGTAAGACTTGATTTAAACAAGAAAGGAGGTGTCGAAAATAAAGAAAAGCTTTTACTTCTAATGACTGAGATTTGATAGGAGTGGTTTATCATAGGACTAATTTCTGATCCCATTACCTCTGGCTAAATGGTGGCATTCAAAAGAATATTGGTGTTCTAGAATAAACAGACTCCATGCTTTTATGCAAATAAAAAGTGTGCTGGAATCACAGAGTTCAAAGAAGCAGAACAATGAAGGTGAGTTTATTTTTTCTTGACACTAAATGACAAATATTCCAGAGATCTAAAGGGCTCATGCTGCATGGATAAAGGTGGAAAAATACAAATCCTACAGACTTCAGAATTTTAGGAAAATTATTGAGAGAGATACACAAGTAATCTAATCAGATTTTGTAAACATAACTCTTTGTAATGTTTTCAATACAGCAAAAAGGACATAACAAGAGCCAAGACAGACAAATNCAAATTGAAAATAAGGGACAGCTAGAACAGGTCATTAGCAGCTGGTGCTCAGAAAGACTACATCCAGTGATGCTGCTGCACAAAACTTCTGATGCTGTTTCTCACAGAAGAAATGTTCCAGTGCCCTGATGACTTTGTAACCATCCTCTGGACCTGCATAAATAAGTTCAGGTCTTTCTTTCACTGGGCATCTCAGAGGTGTACACAGCACTCCAGGTGAGGTCTCTGTAGCAGGATGTTCTGCCTAACCAGGGCACTGCCATTCAGGGCCACCTCCATTCTGAGTTTTGGTGCTTTATTTCAGCACCACACTTCTGAGCTGCAGCTCGAAAGGATGGGTGGNACCAGGGCACTGCCATTCAGGGCCACCTCCATTCTGAGTTTTGGTGCTTTATTTCAGCACCACACTTCTGAGCTGCAGCTCGAAAGGATGGGTGGNGGAAGGATGGCATTAAAGCATGGANNGCCCATGGCTGATGCCAACAGCTTTTCCACTGGAAAGAGTGAGGCAAACAGGTCTTCTCAAGGGTGCACCACATTCCTGAAATCAGGATGGCTCTCCAGGACCAAGTCAGTGGTGTAGGATAACACCTCAGTCATGCCTGCACTGTGCTACCCTACACTGTCTCACTGCAACCAGGACAGAAGAGTCTGCTGTTTTTAGAGAATGCTGAGATCAGCTTGATTGACCTATCAGACTCACCATGAGGACATGCAAGGCTGATATTTCTCGAATGATGCTGGGAGCAGCAAGGATGTGCAGGCCTTTATACAGAAATGAGTCAAAAGTGTTGAGCAGAAGAAACTAAAAGTTTGGTAACACTTTTTTTTTTTTAACACAAAGTCTATTTGGCCAAGGAAATCTTAACAAAACATAGTCTATATATATATATATATATATATATATATATATGACTGGCAATCAATTGCTTTATCCAGTAAAAGGTCAGTCCTGCTCTTGCACAGTGAGGACTTCTAGCACACCTCCCTAAGGTCCTGCTCCTGAATGGGAACACCCCTCAAAGTTACTGCTTGAGGCTGAGCAACACATTTGCTCACAGTCATCAGGATGGGTGAGTAACACCAATCTCAACTTAATAATTGTTTTTCTATCTTTAATATAATTGCCTCAATATAATTGCATCAATATAATTTATTCAATATTGCTTCCAAAATAGTATNCTACTCTAGCAGCTATAACTATCCATGCCCTGCAGCAAATAATTCTGATTAAGCTATCTTTGTCTAATTATTATCACCATTATAATCATTAAATAATTTAAATAAATCCTTTGGTTTATTTATATAACTGTATTTGCTTTGTCATCCTTAACCCTGCAGAAAAAAACTTCTATAAAGTTTCAATTACAGCTATATAATTCTTTAGACATAAGCCATTGACTAAGCCTTGTGTTAGGACTGGATTGGATGCAGCCACACTTACATCCCTCCCTGAGAAAGACTTAAATAGCAAGGAGAGCNTTTATGTGCTTTATGACTCAATGGGAGGGCTTGTTTAATAAACTTTNTCTGAAGCTCCCATTTTACCTATGACAATCTCATAGGAGCAGAGCAGACAGAGAGTCACCTCCCTGGACCTGCTGGCTGCACTTCTTTTTATGCAGCTCAAGACACAATTGAGTTTATGGCTGCAAGCAGATGTTTCTGGCTTGTGTCCAAAATGCCCAGTGGAAATACAGAGTTGTATTTTCCATGAGAAGTAGAAAAAATGTATTACAGTTCTCAGTGTAATGGATTTTTCTTAAAAGAGTATTTTGGATGTGACAGGTTTCTGCTGGGTCATTTAGCCAATGCTTCTGCATTAGAGGAGGAAATATTTTATTATTTCTGAGCCAGGTCTCACACAGTGGTGTAAATTTGCTTTGAATCTTTCACTGAGGCTGATTGTATACCTGCCCTTGGCAATCTTTTCCAACATTCATCTGCTATGACTGAAGGATTTCCTTTCCCACCATACTATTCCCTTGTCAATGTTGATTTTCCAGGCTGAAGTTTCAGTAAAATATTCTTTTATTTTGGCTCACTGTGTCATCAAAATGAAAATATGACATCTCATATCAGAATGGTTTATTAATTAAAAAGCAAACAAACAAAACAACCCCATTAACTTACTTTTTTTTTCCTAATAGTTGTTTGGTTTTGGTTTTGGGCTGGATTCTTTTGCTGACAAACCATTTATTTTCTTAAAAAGAAAACACCAATTATAAAACTGCCTTAGCAAGCACCTAATTCAAATTAATGCAGCTATTTCCAAATAGGTCACTCAAGGGAGAAATTCAGACAACCAATAAAAGCTTTCAACTAAAGAACATTGTTCTTTACAAGAGCCAAAACTAAACATTATAATGGTGCGTTATGAAAATTAATAATGTTGCATCAGAAATATTACCTAAAAGAGATTTATTCCCAAAACACTATTTTTAGCAGGAAAGTGATTCCCTTCTGATTTCTATGCTACTGCCCATCAGTTGGTTTTTAATAACTTTATTCATTTATTTTAAGAAAAACCAAGTTTCCATATAGCTAAATATTCTAGAAATGAAAGTGCTTTTTCTACATGAGATGTTATCATCCTCTATAAAGCACATTCTGTTTTCTGTGGCTTAAAGTAAAGCTTTCTCCTTTTCTAGTACAAAGGATGTCTTCTGAGTAATTGGCTTCAGACATACTATTTCATCACTGCCTAAATTTTTTACCTATGTTATTTTCTCCTCCATCAATCTCTAAATGTCAAAACTCAAATTGGTTACTGTCTCTATTGCTTTCAGACAAGATAGCTCAATTTAATCCTGNGTCCCTAGGAGGAGAGATGCTTCTAGAACAGAAAGACAAATAAACAGGGGAAAAAAAAAAGCTAAAAAATTGCCAGTCCTTCAAGATAGAAACCACAGGATCTTATTATTCAGGTTGAAAAGTCAGCAAGATCCTACTTCTCCATCTCTTTCTACTGTACTCTAGGATCTTGGAATATACCAGCACATTAAGGAAAGACAGCTGATGAGCAGATTTCCTTNCAGCAGGCATTCTGATATTTCCTAACTTTTCTAAATTAAATCTGTGTGAAAGTAAAGGGAGTACTTGCTTAATGTCTCAAAAAGAAAAAGTTTTGTGACAAGTAAGTGTTTGAAGCATGACAGCAGGTTGCACCCTATGAATCTTAGCAGATTTTCTGTTTTCTGTTTTTCTGTTTTTCAGATTTTCTGTTAGCTAGAAGTCATTTGCTTACCTATTAGGATGATTCTTTTCGTTGCAGAGAAACAAGGAAATTGACTTTTTTATAGTTTATATAAATACTAATGTTGCAGATATCAGCAGAATAGCAAATCTCCAGCTATAAAAATACTAGGCTTCTTTTAGAAGTTGCATGGTGATATATATAGAGACTGCTTAAACAGCCTTATGAAACACTGAAGGTGTAGGCATGAACAATCTGAGAAGAAATCAGTGTCACACCAGTTATATGTGAATAGAGTCAATATCATGTGTAAAGGGAGGATTTTCTCAAACCCTTAGCATTTGATTTATCTTTCAGCACTTCTGGAATTTGTGCCCAACCAGTCTGCAGGGATCTTTAGCTGAGCATTTCACTGGGTTGGAGGGGTTTATCTACCTTGGTCAGGATCATATGCTCAACAGAGAAATGCTCTCTTGGGTCTCTACACCTTTATCCACAGCCAGAAACTGCCAGTGCCCTCAGAGGACTCACATTATCACTTCCATAACAGCATTGTTTATTAATAAAATTGTGACATGTTAAGGTTTGAGAATTGCTAGTGACAGTATCTGACTGCAAAAGTATATTCAAAGCAATATACAAGCAAGTTCTAATCCCCAGTGAAAGCTACCTTGAGATAATAATTTAGTACATATAGAACATTTTTCTTGCACAATAGGCATTCCTACAGGGGGAGAAGACAGGTTCAGCCCATTGACAGACCCCAGCAGTTATGGAGGAGTCTTCCCCTCTCTCCTCCCCATTCCTAAAACACTTTTATGCTATTTCCTTATGTTTAGGTGGAGCCTTGTGACTTTAGTCATACACCTTCCTCAATGAGTGGTGGTTGTGCTTTGGGAGTGGGTGTGTCAGGATAGTATCTGAAATAACCTCGGGATGGGATGTGAGTCAGTCCAAGAAGAGGGATTTTGCCATGGTTTTGCTGATTCAAAAGCAGGACATCTCCCTGTACCTCCCTTAGCTTTCAGCTGCTGTGCAGCCAATCAGCTAAAAAGCATCACTGAGTTCCCTTCTCAGCAAGGATTTTGACAGAGCCTGGCTGTTTCACCCTCATTTAGTCCCTCTGAGGGTGCAGGTCAGGCATTCTGACCACGGTCCATCTGTGGAGTAGCAGCCATATTTCTCCCTGAAATTTTGTATCATCTTTTTGTATTATCCTTTCACCCTCAGTCATCTTCCCACAGTCACAGAAATCAGGTGTCATATCTGAGATAGGAAACTCCTGTGCCTTCTAGTTTCACTAATGTTTCTTTCAGAAATCATAGAAACAGAATTAAAAACTGACTTTGGGTGAAGTAGATTTTAAAAATCTTCTAGTTCCAATCCTCTTCTGTGGGCAGGGAACCTTTTACGAGACAAGNTTTTTTAAAGCTCAACAATTCTGGCCTCAAAGATTTTTATGTTCACAGGGAAGCAAATGATTTGTTTAGTAAGCAAGTTCTTCCTAACATCCAGTTTAAGTTTAAAACCNTTGCCCCTTGTTTTATCATCACATGTCCTGCTAAACAAACCCTGTTCAGCTTTCATGTAGCTCCCTTTCATGTACTGGAAGGCTGCTATAAGGTCTCCCTGAAGCCCTTTTTTATCTAGGCTGAACAGACCCAACTCTCTCAGTCTGGTTTCATAGCAGAGATGCTGCAGGCCCAGATGAAGCATAATCTTTGTGTCCCTCTCTATGGAATCACTGCAACAAGTCCATATCCCCCTTCAGAGGTGCCAAAACTGAACACAGCCCTCCAGGTGCAGTCTCAAGACAGTAGAGGGGGAGAATCAGCTCCCTCAACCTGCTGGCCACACTTCTTTTGATGCAGCCTAGGATGGAATTCACTTTCTGGACAACAGAAGTGATCACATAAATTTTAAGTCCCCTT
Organism: Saxicola maurus maurus; assembly: GCA_900205225.1. Classification (NCBI taxonomy): domain Eukaryota; kingdom Metazoa; phylum Chordata; class Aves; order Passeriformes; family Muscicapidae; genus Saxicola; species Saxicola maurus. The sequence continues at coordinate 466,252 of OAMK01000023.1, read as the reverse complement.
TTTTTCTCAGACTTCTGACTTCCTGATGGGTTTTAGATACCTCTATAAATTCTCCCTGGTACTTGATTTCCCACCTTCTATTAAAAATATAGGAAATACTAATGAACTTATAAACCAGTGAACAGATACATGAAAGGTTGAACCCAGTACCTTGTGCAGGATAAACTTGTAGATAAACTCTAAGTGCTAAATATCCATCTACTAAGGGTTTATGGATATGTGTCTGTATGAAAAATTTCACTACAGAATACATAAGTGAAATAAAAAAGTATATTTGGAAATTGAGTTTTCAGAGGGTTAGACAGCATAGAAAGTACCTGGAATTAGGAGGGCTCTGGGTGACAAAATTAAATTAGAAAGGGCTGTGATGAATTTGGCTTCCTTTGATTAGGTGTCCAAAGAGTCTAATATACATATATAAATACATATAGTTATCCATAAATTTGAGGTTATGGCACTTAAACACTAAGCTGCTTTTGGCTTTTACTGAGATATAGGAACATCATTAGCATTTTCCTGCATCTCCCCTTTTAGCAAACCTCTCTTTAATACCCTCTTCCCTTTCTTTTTCCTTTTGATAGTATCAGAACTTACCAGCTTTCTGTTTGCAGCAGAGTTGGCTTACTGAAGATGTAAATTATTTAAGAAAGAGATAATATCTGGTACTAGACTCTGATGGTTCAGGATGCTGACAATTAAGTGTGACAACACAGTATAAACAGTAGCTAAAGGAGAAATTTTAATGCAGTAAAAATATTTTTAAAATAACTGAATATTGCCTAAAGAATNTGTACATTATCTAATCTTCCATATTACTCCTTTCACCCTAAAATATTTCCTAAACCACAGTTCATGTTATAGTTAGAAGCAACCTAACAAGTAGTAAATTATCTTCCTTTCCTTGGTATCATTATCATGACTGTTCTGTCAAGTTCTCACAAAACATTAAATGGAAATACTCTTTTTAATGGATATTGGTCACACNACTTTAGTCCTGTTGCCATGGTAAGAGAAAAACTATGAAAATTGAAAAATTAAAACCCAGAGGTGGAAGTGGCATGTTTCTTTCAGTACTATTTTTTCCTATTAAGTTGCCATAGTGCATGCCTGCACAGCTGGTTTTCTGTTATGTGCTTTTCTAAACCAATGTTATACATTAAAAACTAGAAAGGTTGGGGAAAAAAAGAAAATAGGTATCTAAATGAAGAATTTGGTTTAAGGAAGGGAAAACTTTTGCTTTAGGCTGACTTAAAGCCAAAAACAACCTTGAAATGTGTTTACTAAACCATCAGATTTACACTGTGTGATGAATGAGATGAATTTGACCTGCAGTTTAGGCTTGTCAGGAAACATCAGGATATTGAGAGACTGGGAAGTTTAATAGAGTCTTCATTTCCCCATGGATAACTAATCCTCATCCTGTTTCTGGGTGGTAGTAGTTATTGTTTCAGTTGATTAATGAGTTCCAAATCCTGATCTCTACTGTCTCTCTCTCCAGCTCTTCCCAGATGGAGGCAGAAGACAGGAGAAGAAAACTCTATTGGGATGGGTAAATCACACAAAATATATTACAGAAATGACAGCATTTCTATAAGGATCTGAAATCTGTCTCCAGCTGGATTATTTTTTTAAGGAATTGTAGTATATGGAAGTCAAATAATAGCAAGAAAACATCTCACCATATAAACTTCACATGAATACACACAGACATTAAAACTCAGAGCTAATAGAATCCTGAAATGGCAAAAATAACAACCTGGATCTCATTGATCTAGATTTCAGATACCTGTTGTGGCTGATACATTTAATTTTAAATTTCATCTGAATAATGTATTAGTTTTTGTTTTGTTTTTTTTAAAATTAGTATCCATGGGCATACCTATAAACTTATATGGTATTTTTCAACTAATTTTATTATTTTAAGCTCAGTGAAACTAATAAATACTAAAACAGTTGCTTTCCAGAGCATGAAAATGTTATAATTGCATATACAAAAATTTCATTAACAGTTGCTATAGTAATTATAGTCACTATCCAGGGAAAAACATACCCATTAGATTGAGATGAAGTTTTACTTCCAAAAGTGATATGCATCACTCCATTGNGTGATGCATATTTCTGCAGTTATGAAACAAATAATAACCACATGCTACCACATCTTTCTGATGAAAAAGCATTCTTTTGATCAATTCACTTTATGTGTGATACTTAGCACTTTCTGAAAACCAGTGAAAATGTAGCACTTAGCAANGAAGAACTTCATTTCACTGATCACCAGCTTATCTTTCAAAGATGAGGTTGTAAATTAAAATTTAAAGCTCGATTGAATCCTGTATAGCAGAGCATAGAAATGCAAATAATTCCTTTTTTCTTAGGCTGCATAACTCCTCTCCTGTCTCCTTCCTCTCTGTCCCAAATTTTGTGTCTTTCTCTCTCCCCACTTCCAANTAAAATACCTCCCTTATGCTTATTAAACTAGAGACTTTTTTTTAAACTGTTTGTATTTAGACCAAAGTAAAGAATTTTGTACCTAAATTTTGCCCAGCTCTTCCCAGTTACAATTACTGGTACAGTAAAAGATACTGTCTTTATCTATCTACAATCTTCANTGCCTTGTAATGTTAGAACAAAATAGTTTTAATGGAGTATCAGATACATTTCCATTAGGTTCAGTAGGGTTTTAAAGTGCAAATACTGGTAAGAAGATATGTCTCCATATCCATATATAAAATTATCTAAACAGGGCATCATCTGAAGAAGNCTCTGAGAAGCATACTAAAGTATTATAATAACAGTGATCATCTATGGCAAATGCCTTGTACAGGTGTTAAAAATAACCAAACAGCTTCTGATTCTTGTAGTTTGCAAAGAAGATAATTTCCTGCTGTAAAGATAAATTCTCCCTCAGAACATTCTGGATACTTTGATGAAAAGTGCAATAGAAATTTTCNTATTACAAATTTTTGAATGGGTCGATATGCATCCAACATTTAAAGATCAACATGCAAATAATTATTTCAAATAAATGTTTGATTTAAGCTACTGATAGAATCCATTTATTATATCAGAAGGTTAAACACAGTTTTCCACAGTACCATTTAGCATTAACTATGAATTTTTCAAGTCTAATAATACCTTTTTTTGATCAATATGATAGATGAAAATTTATAAAAATTTCAACTTCATTAGTCATTAGTTAATATTTTCAAAGCACTTGGAAAAAGTCAAGCATCAGACATGCACACATACAGTTAGGAATTTGAAATTTCACTCATTGTTCTCATCACTCATTGTTCTTCTCACTGAACAATTCACAAATTCTTCACAAACCTTCCCCTTCATGTACTTCCTTGTTCCTCAGTACTATACCTATCTTCCTGTATTGAAGGCAATTATTTAAGAAAGAAAACTGTTGTGAAATAACATAGGATAGACAGCTGTATACGGACAAGTGATCTGAAAGCTTGATAAGCAAGCTTATGAAAACACAAAAACAAACTTTTTTTAAAAAAATATAATTATTGCAAAGATTGTCAGGAATAATTGCTAGGTGGAAGCCTTTATTTAGATGGAAAAGGGAATTTCCTGGAGAATGGCAAGAAGTGTGCTTTTCTTCAGCAGATGTTTGTGTACATACTCACCTGTAAAAAGCACCAGAATTGGCAAAAGTTTCCAGTCCCATACAGGCATCCCATNTAATCTCCAAGCATTTCCATCTACTCTTTAACTGAGTAACANTGGAAATAATGTTCAGTACCGTGATCTTATTGAAAAGTCCTAAACTGTTGATTACAAAAGCTGACTACTAATCTCAGGCACAGATGTTATAAAGGATATTAGCATCTGTCATTAAACCACATGCAGATCAAACAGAAAATGTATGGTTTCAGACACTAGTGTTTTCTCCTGCTTTTTGGAGGTTTATTATTTCATAAACTGGATTTAAAAAAAAAAATTTCTGAAGTGCATAAGGTTTCTTAAGCATTGAAAAANGAACCTATAAAGATACATCTGGATTCCTTTAGTCCATTCAGAAACACAGGCATTGGTAAATTAAATGAAGTACTGAAAAGAATGTATGANTGTTTAGTATTCTCTAAGAATCAAAGCAATGGCATTTTACAAATTATAGAGAATAANTTATGAATTATAGGAAAGAATTTNTGGGGTTTTAATTTTTTTTTTCCCCAAAACACAAAGACAAATTATCCAAGTCAAACTTTAATGTAAAATACACTTTCTGGAATGGAAGAAGTAGGAGAAAGCACTTCTGAGGCTCCTGGTGCTATTTGAATCTTAAAGTTTCTCGGAAACTGAAAAATGAAATGAAAATGAAACTCTAAAGATTTATCCTAATAATAATGGTCCAATCACTAGCTTTACATAAGTCAGTTTATAGGGTTTTCACTAACTGATCCCATGAACTCATTCATTTGCCTCAGTAATTAAAGCAAACTATATATTTTATGTAGTTTTCTTAAAAGTTACATCAAAGGAGTAGTTTAGTTTGAAGTCTACACACTTCCTGCTGTTACATAAAATTATTCTGGAACATTGAAGCTAAAAAAGCTTCCAATCATTCAAGCATAATAAAAGTAGAGGCATTTTTACATTACTTTATTTATTCTGGCTGTTGGCCAAATTAATTTCTAATTCTAAAAAAACCCACAGCTGCCAATGCAAAATAATTTAAAGTGGCAACATATCACTCTAAATTGCAATCACAGCACAAGGTGCTGTAACTTGTAAATTCAAGCTTATTCCTGCATTTGTTTATAAAAATGTAAATTTTTTAATGAAGAGAAATTTGATTATAGAAAATCGAGCTACATTCCAAGCATTTAGTTTAGAAGAGCTGAAATAAAAAATATTCCAGCTTACATTTGTCTGCATACTTTCAAAACTCTCTCAGAAATTCTGCTTTATTCTGAAAGAGAAATTAGGGAAAGAGTTGCAGCTACTCCTAGGTCATATTAATACAATACAAAGAGACAGTAAAAACCTCTAAGTACAACTGATATTTTTACTGAAATAATAACTGGCAAAGAGCATTAAGTCATAGCATTGTGTATTCTTTTATTGCCACTGTGAGTTAATAGAGCTGTAACTCTGTTTTTTTGTTTATTACTCTTAAACATATAGTTTGCAACTTTTTGGCATCCTGATGACTAGGTAGATAAGATTTAGCATGTGCATACATTGAATCTTAGATTTCTGGCAATTTTATCATCCACANTGAATGATATATCAATCATGAAAAAGCTAGTAATAGTCAGACATTCCAAATAGGCTGCCCAGGGAAACAGTTGAACCATCTCTGGAAGTGTTCAGAAGGAATGTGGGGATGTAGTTTGGTGGTGAACGTGATAGTGCTGGGTTAATGGTTGGACTCAATGACCTTAGAGGTCTTTTCCAACCTTAATGATTCTAGGATTCTTTCATCTTAAAATATTTTAGGGGAATAGTCAAACTACTGAAAGAAACATTTAGAAATACTCTTTACAGCAAACACAAATAAATAAAATTTTCTTGATGTGCAGGCTCAATGGAATTTGTTTGTCCATGGCAGCTGATCCTAAATAAAACTGCCAGATCCCCCCACNTGGCAGCAGTCACCTCAGTATGGGATGTTTTAGGGAGAGAAAGGTGGCCAAGTGCCTGGGCTTGCTGAGCTGTACCTGTCGACCTTACTTCAGTTAGGACCTGAAGGAAGAGATTCTTAAAGCTGCATTTTTCAGGCAGCTTTCTCCTCCAATTGTGGAGCAGAGAAGACCTCAAGNCTTACTTGTCCAGAGAAGTAAAAAATGAAGAATGCTCCTCTTTAGTCCAGAAGTATATCCTCACTCAAATTAGTGATTGATGGCATGGATTATGCTCNCTCCCCCAGCAGTACTTTTACATAACTAACTAAACAAATTAAAGAAGCCCTAGCAACAGAGTTCAGAATCCTATTTCACCACTCCTTTGTAAGGTAGGTAGGCTAGAGAGTCATGTTCACATTGTCTACCTGTAATTGCCATTGAATTATGTTTTTGTAATATAATAGAATTCACTGACAGTGGAGAGCACTTGAAGACTGAAATAGGTGATGATTATTTCTTAGCAAGTCAAGTGTTTGAGTGCCCCACAACTGAAGGTAACAAGGAGGCAGAAGAGAAGCTTACAGTTTGGACTGCTGTGTTTCCTGGACCTTACAAAAATCTGTAGCTCCCTTTACACCATCAGTAATGTCATATTCAGGAGATGAACTTGAAGGCTCTCTGCAGCTTTTATGCTATGCATTCCCTGAACCTTTGTCCAGCAAGAGTCAGAACTGGTGAATGTAAATTTTGATCCTTAGCTACAGCAACAAAAGGCAGCATAAATAATAATAAAAAAATTCTCCAGATTATTCTGTATATGTCTTAAGGACAGATTTAACTGAAGCAAACAAATACATGCCAAAACGTATCTGTGTGGTAATGCAGGGTAAGAAAGTGATAGATAGTCTTTCAAATGATCTGTAATTTTAAATAAGCTTTTTATTTTCCCCATTAACTATGTGATTCACTAAACATAAATATTTTGAAAATGCATATAATTTATTTGATTGACAGTAATGGCTTCTTTGGAATCAGCCTAGTAAAGTGAATCAATATATACATAATTTGGAATTTATTTAAGTAAATGGTGGAATTAGATAGCTGCATCTTTATATATATATACACCAGTTGCACCAGAGGGGACTGTAGCAATCATCCTACTAAGCAGGCATGCTGTTTTTCATAGCATGTTTGTAAGGTTCTGTGCCCAAAATCCTTTTCACAACTTTTTCCTCTTTTTTTTTTTTTTTTCTTCTTTTTTCGTTTAAATTAGCATGTCGGCTATCAAAAACTAAGTGGACAAGAAAGAGTATGACAAAGAAACCAAGAACCCAAATTGTAAGAAAAGTGCTTGGAACATACGTTAATTAATCTTTCTTTGATCTCTTCCCAGAACTGACTACGTGGAGTCAGCTCCAGATTAGATAANTCAGACAGCACACAGAAAATATATTCACACTGTTGCAGCAGACCTCTTGCTGGGGGTAGAAATGAGNCAAGACACAGANTCTCATTTACTAATAAGAAAAAGGGTCTCAGTTTATTCCTATTACAGATTATCCAGTTTGACTCCAACTAATCACAGACTTTGACTTCAGCAATACCCCACAGTGAGTTNCCATAGCAGGAAGGCAGGTTACTTCTTGCTAGAATATGACTGCAAATATTCTCCTTGCTGCTCTTGACCACAAGTTTGCACCTAGCAAGACTCTGACTGTAAGCACCCACTGCAGGGTCTGACTGACCTCACAGCATTCCTTCTGTTCCTCAGGGCTCCCCTTCCTCCTCCAGGTCCTCTACCTCCAGCCTCCCTTGAGCAGCCAACCCACTCCTCTTGTCTCATTTTTATTAGTCACAGGTGAGACCCATTAAGGGCAAGACTATTCTTTGGTAATTAGTACAAATGTGACTTATGAGGGGCAGGCTCACCTGTAATCTCCTCTTCTACACCTGCATCATGGCATCTCAGTCTAATCTCACATGTAGTTTTATAGGAAGACTGTGTCCTGACTGGATTTGAAAGAAGAGAAGGCCATATGGATCTGTTCAACAAGAATATGTTGTGCTTGTAAATAATATGAGAAAAAAGAAGGAATTTACTGTAATTCACCTTGGTGTAAAAACTGACAAAAAGCTGCTCATTTATTTGTCTGACATTTAACATGGTTAATTCTGTCTTATTTTATTTTTCTTATTAAAAAACCCAACTGTTTGATCCAGGAGAAAGATCATTCTGATAAATTNTATTTGAAATGGCAAGTCATGGATTTTCAGAGCTTGTAACAATTAATTGGAAAGAATAATAACACAAGTGTCATGAGATTAATCTACCCATTTGTAAGTGATCAGCAATCCCCAGCAACNCAGGAAAACTCAGAGAAAACAAGCAAGCATGATGTGCTCATGAAGCTCCAAAAAGAATGTAGGAATGGGATCACAGCTTTCATAAAGGAAGTTGAATTTCCCTCAACAAGAGGACCAGAAGGTGGACTTAGTTGTAAATACACACATGCATCAGGTAAAGGAGGTAAACNAATTTTATAAATGATCTTCCAAAATTAATCAGTTGAATGCATTATATTCCTAGTCCAGACAGATCAATATGGAGGGAGCTTGTAAGTGAATCAGCCCAACACAGAGTATAAATAAAAGCCATCAACAGAGAGAACTTTGAAGAGAGCAAAGAGCTTGAACTGGTTTTAACCCATGCAGTCCTTTCCAATGCCTGGGGATTGGACAGTTGTGACAGTGAGCATGGCAGCAGGAATCATGTTTTACTGTCATCCAAGTGTACATTGCAATTGCTGTATTGTGCTTGTGCTTGCAATTACAAATTGTNATTGCAATTGCAATTGTATATTACTGTATTACTTTTATAAATCAAAACTCCATATAATGTCAATTATCTTCAAAGAAATAAATTTAGTACTAAAACATTAAATCTACTTCATGTGAAAAAAGCCAAAATAATCAGAGAGTATTGAACTATGACACCCAGAGGTTATATTTGTAAAATAAACATAGTATTATGAAATTTACATTTTAGAAGTTAATCATTGTATTAATGCCAAAATTGGTTATGTTGCAGAAAATGTGACAGATACAACCAAAAGTAGTGATAACATGAAGTTCAGAAAATATAAGCTATGATGAAAGTGCGATATCTGTATCACTTTTCTTTAAATTCCTTTTTTAATTTCGAAATTTCCCATTTCTTAAAATTTGAAAAGAATTTATATGTTCAAAATAAATGAAAGCCTTTTTTTCCAGAATAATTAATTCTGCTCTTAAAGCATTTGTCTCTTTCTTCAATTCACTGAAATGATGTTTGGTTTTTTTTTCTAGCATTTTTGTATTTGTTTTTGCAACNAAAACTTAATTTTCAAATCAGTTATATCCTTATCTTTGGTTTCTATATAATATATTTTTCTTTGGCTTTATGTCTATTTAAATANAAATTAATGAAATGATGGGGGTGTTTTTTATTATCTGATGTGGCATAAGACATGATTATCTTTTATTTATTCTGCAGACAGGAAAGGTGGAAAGGAGAAGCTGCAGAGAGCTCCTTGAACCCTTATTTACATTTCCATTTTTTGTGTAGTTTTCAAAGCTGGTTTAAAATACTGTAAAACAGTATGTTAAGTTAGGACTAATATTTGAAGAACTTTGGAATAGTACCATGATTTTCAAGGCAAAGCATGCACATAATTCTACTGAATATTATCTGTACAATTTAAATGTATATATTTGAGTTTACANGAATAATTTTAAAAATCATTTTGGTTTTGTATCTATCCATAATATGGGTTTTTTTGCACAAATATGAAAATTTCAAAAGGAAAAGAGATGTGGAATTTTCCAAAGGTTGATTCATAGTATAAACATAACTGAAGTACTCAGGTTGCACTGTCAAACTAGTCATACTTACTGGTAATCCACACCCCATANCAATTAACAAGCATATTTAGCACTACATATTTTTGGTGTTGGTCTGGAAAATTATAATTTAGTGTTCAGAGGGTACATGAACTCTTAATCTACATCTTTCAAGGAGGTCAAGTTCTAAGGCAGAAATTGCTGCTTGTAAATGAAAGATAATTTTTCAAAAATCCCTAAAGAGTGGTTGATGGCAAGTCTCTTTCATGAAGTCAACTGTCCACAAAATCATTCCAAGCATTTTATTCACATGCATATGCTTATTTGTGAAAGAAGAAACACAGTAAGGTATAGAAACTGGATATAATTTTAAAATCTTTTCTGCTTCCTGTCCAGAAATTTCAGCAATTTAGTATGTGCACAAGCACACAGAGTAATAATTTTCTNTTCACTTTGGTCCTCTTTAAGATCCCATTCATTTTAAAAATAGTGGTATTGCTAGGTTTTTATGCCTTTTTTATTTGTAATTTTGTCCCCTATTTAATTATATATTATTATCTTATCCTTCTTGGTGACATCTGTTTATTTCATTTGGCTGTATAATGTGATTACCATTACCCAATTTCTTAATGATTACATTGTGAATAATTAATACTTTTTTATTCAGTTTCATTGCCAGGAAAACATTTATCTAAATTACACAGAAAACCTTTTCATGTAATCAGCCTAACACATAACTGTTTCCTCTCTTGAAATTAATCTTAACTTTTAATTGTAAAAGTTACTTTTGCAAGATTCTTTTGTTCAAGCAGTTCTTTTATTAAGTCCTATTGTGCCCAGAACTGTCCAAAGAAGAACACACAGTCTCTGTTTTAAGCAGCTTTTATGCATCAGGTAAAAAGAAGTTCCTAAAGTGGCACAATTTGCAGGCTCAGACCTTTTTGTGTGGAACTGCATTTAAGAGTGATTGCCCTTCTCAGCCTATATTTTCACTGCATTTCTTTTGCAACCTATTGAATTATCTTTTTAGCCATTATCATGTTTATCCTACAGCCAAGGATCAAGTCAAGAAGAATTCCTTTCTTAAAACTGAGAANGCTGTTATATCTTTCCTTCACCTCTATTATTTATAAGTTTACCTTTAGGAAAGGGGAACAGCTCTCAACAGTCACAGTCAGTTGTTTTCTGAGTAGCAAATCCATATAAAAGGTTGAGGTTGATATCAAGAAGGCAGGCAGCAGTGATAAATCNGCATTTCTGAGAATCATTAGTCTGATTCAACTGCTTAGAGAGTTTTGGTAGGAGTGCCTCAGTGGTCAGAATGGTAGAAATAAAAATTCTGCTTATATTCACTTGTTGGAATAGGGAATGCAGTTTAATCAGCTAAAATGCAAGATCTTATTTTGTTTCTGGTCTGTGAAAGCCCTGGAAATGTACACAATTGCAGTGGCAATTTGGCAGGTTACTACTACAATAATATGAATTGTCCATTAGGTAGACAGAAAAAAATCACAGCCCAATGCATTTTGTAATTGCAAAGTGGCACTGAGGAAGCAATGTAAATTAGTAAACCTATAGTCACAGAATCTATTTCTAGTAAACCTATAGTAATAGAACCTATCTCTAGAGTAGAATTTTTACTTTCTATTCAGAATCTATTGCAGCATTACTGAGATAGATTACTCAGCATCTAAAATCAGACAATCATTAATGGAGATTCTGTAAGTATGGTCTCTGCCTTTTTCAACAAATTACCCCAAACACCCCCACATTCCTGTCCTGGAGAAGTATTTACAATCAGTTGCATAATTTTTATTAATGTGATACCTGCAGACAGTTTCCAATGTCCCAGTTACAGGAAGTATTGGGTTAATCCAGCTTCTGATTAAGAAAAAATAAAAAANAGATTATGGAATACATTGGTAAAATAACAACCATGTCTGAAAGCACTGTTAAAAGACTGAGAAAAATTAAATATAATGGAACCAAGTAAGAAAAGAATACTTTTTAGGTTTGGGATTAAAAATGCTAGGTATTCAATGAGTGACATTTTTCAGTAGCAGTGGTGGTGGCACAAGAAAACTAATTGAGGTAAGAACTGGAGTAAATGCTTTCACTGTTTTCAATTCNTACTAAACTGTGACTACAGAAAAATTGAACAAGGCTCTGCCTACAGTTAACAGTGAAAGAGAATGACATTGAGTATAGGGAAGAGAAATAAAAGATATAAGGATTCAGAACCATGGAGTGTTAGAACTATGATTACTCACCAGCAGNTCAGATAATAACATCAGACAACTTTCCTTTTTCTAAAATGATTTAGTATTACAGATTTGGAGAAAAAAGTAGGATAGTAATGAGCTTATTTCTTATACAAATACAAAAGGAAATAATGAGCAGACTAAAGCTGCACTGTCAGTATAACAGGGGCTAGAATCTATTCCTGGACTCTTCAAGTGCTTCTCTAAAACATTTGAAATAGAGACATACATGGACTGATGCAAAACCCTTATNTGTATAAGTAATAAAATGGATGATCCCCAAGTTGGGAGCAAATTTATTTGGAGGAGAAAAAAAAAATGGCAATTAATTATTTTCTCTCCTCAGCTGACACAATTNAAGCTGTTCATGCTTCCAGTCTTCTCCAAGACATTATGACTTCTGGAACCAGCTTTCCTTTGATTCCTCTTATTAGGCACAATAAAGTGTTAATTCTCCAAATGTGTGGTGGAATGCCGAGTGATAAACTCCCACAAAAGGCCCTAGGCCACTAAGAATAGTTTCAGATAAATTGGTTGTCTCAGTTGTGCTTCCAAGCCTTTAGAAGTTTGCCATTTCTAATTTACCATGAGAATTGTGGGAAAATAATCCTTGCTTCTGGCAAAACTCATAAAATTCATGTTTTGCCAGAGAAAATAAGGCATTTTTAGGGAAGCAGAGGGTGGTGGGGGGAAATTGGAAAAAATTAACACAAAATCCCTAAAATTAGCACTAACACAAAATGCCTAAAAGATACAGTTTTTTGAGATGAAGGTACATGTTTGTTCTTCTGCATGGAGCACATCTGTTAAATTTTATTATTTTGTTAATATTTTTGAGTGTGTACATGATACTTGGAGTTAAGTCTTTAAATATAAGCAGATAAAGATTGCAGCTTCACATCATTAATAAGTGATGGTTTTTTTCCTTCTCAGGAATAGAAATATGGTGTAATGTATCTCATCCAAATTCAGTGCAGTTAACCTTCATTACCTTTGAGTTTTGAGGTCAGCTTTCATGTTTTTCTCATGTTGCATAAAATAGATACAGAAATAGTTATTTTGCTGACTTCTCATTTTCTTCTTTATAAATCATTGTCATAGAGTGATATTCTCTCTATATTTATAAAACATTGAGATGAAAAACCAGAATGTTCCTACTTGAAAACTCTATATGTAACCTATTGTGTTCAAAATGCAACTTTGTCANAACAGTATTCAGGCTTCAAAACAGGAAACATCCATATAGAGAATTTTGGGATTTGAAATGTTAAGGCATGTTAAAAGTTCTGCCTCCTCCAGCAGCTTCAGCCCAAGGCTCCCTCCTCCCTGGCTGCTGAAGCCAAACTTGGTACCTGGAGTACCTATCCAGGCTGAGAGATACAGTTGGTTCTTTTCTCTTTTGCAGGGAGACAGAAAATNAAATAACATAGGAAAAGATGTTCAAGAAAAATGGATTTATATAATAAAAAGATAGCATAGACTGGGAGTGTACTGGCTGGCCCTCTTTACATGCAANAGTCCCCTTTTATCCCCTCTGTTCTCTGTCTTCCCACACTTGTTCCTCCTGATGTCACACGATGCCCTCTTTTGCCCATCTTTGACCCTTACCTTACACATCCCATAGAAAGATTTATAAATTCCACAAACCCCGNTCAAGTAGCCTTATAAGTAATATTCTTGTTATTTATTTCCCCTCTGGCACTTAAGAGTGTTCAAGGTAAGCATCTTCAAGGCTGTATTTAAGTAGTTCCTTTATGTCCTATCCACCATTAGAGCTCTGATCTTTATTATTGTCACTGTTTTTACTTTTAGGTTTGTATGCACGTGTGTTTAATTATAAAATTCTTTGTCACTTGTTTCTCTTATATTGAATAGCCCTTAATCAAGTAGTCTAAACAAGCACACAGCCTCAGTTTCCACATTTTCTAACACAGAATTTAGGCTNCTTTTTTCAAGGCCAAAAAATTAATAAAAGTCAAATTCTTGATCAAATATCTGTTCCAGTTTTCCATCTCCACAATTTTCCACTCAGTTAACAAGTTCTTTGATTAAAGGCATTTCCCTTTCATTCCTTATTTCTTGTGATTACTAAAAGACTTTTTCAATAAGAATAATAAAATCAAAGCTTTTGATTCATGCGATTTTTTTCTTTTACCTTCTAAATTCAAATAGATCCATGAATTCAAGCTAGTAGTTACAAGGCCCTTGATGTTGATGTTTGTCCATATGCAACTTTTAATCTACTTCCCCNTAAAATTAGAGTTCTGTGAGCTCCAGGAACATTTTTAAATCCTGACAATTTGAATGCACAACTTGGCAATGAAAAACCTGAATAGCATATTTATTTTTTTAATATTAATTTATTTGAATTATTGACAACTCTATTTTATTCTTTCCAAGATCATGTGCTGCTTTGCTTGTTTGCTNCTCTATGTTTCTTCTGATTACCTAATTTAAATTATACTCTTCTATGGATTTGTTGGAATATTTAATAGTTTTCATGTTAGTCTACGGTTATGCTATTATGACAGAGCAATCCTCATTACTAGTTATCTTGAGAAGCTGCCAAGGAATCTGCTATTAGTGATGAGAAAGGCTGTGACACAATGTTCTCAAGAATGTTATAAATTCTAATTTAAATTGTAATTTAAGATATTTACATTATCCTTCTCTTTCTTGAATCAATATATTTAAAAGAAAATTTCTTTCAGGCTAGCTGAAGCATTTATGGAATTTTAACCTCTGGACCTGTCTCATACATGTATTATAAATATCTTTTCTCATAATCTGAACTTAAGTAATTTTGGAGGGCAAAATGTAACAGACAAAGTGATAAAATATTTTCTGTGGTGTCATGGTGTGACTTGGGTTTGCCAATTTTAATATANTTAATTTCCTTCAGAGATAGGATTTAGGAGTAAAGACAATGCAGGCTGAAAACTTAAAAGGATATAAGAANAAATTTATTAATAACACAAAAAGAATTCATAATAAGATTCCTAGATTGTTCCTTCCTTCCCCTTNCCTCATCCCACATTCCTTCTCAACAACATACAGAGAACACTTCAGTCAGTTATTTACTTAAATANTCATTTCAGTTCACTCTAGAGAGAAAAGCTCCTTTTTTGGTTTAGGCTTAGGGGGTGTCTTCACCTTCACAATCTACATCCACCCAGGAAATATTGCAGATTATGACTCTCCTCTCATTTTTCACAGTCCTTCCAGAGCTGTGCTATGGGTTGTGTTACACACTTNGGGTACCACTTTTAAAGGCAGGCTGCTGAAAAACAAAATTCTCTTTATCTCCTTCTCTATCAAATGTTTCTGTTCATATTCCAGTCCCAGAACAGAGAGAGCCCCATTTCCCCGAGGCAAAAAGTCTTCTTCTTAAGCACCTCAAACCTCCCCAAGTATATTTCACAGTTTAAAGGAATTTTAGTGTAGTCACAATCCTCTTAGCCCACAAAAAAGGGTTTTCAGCTACTTATCAGTTGCATCTTTTCAATCTCTTTCCACCAGGAACTTTATCTTCATTCCGCTGACCTCTGTAGCCTCCATGCTTTATTTCTTCTCATCCAGGGGAGCTCAGGAGATTCAGAATCTTACCCAGGCACGAAAAGAATTAAAATTGTTTCCAGATNGTGAAGAAGCCAGGGCAGGCTGTTGCTGGAAAAGCTCTGAGCGGCGTACATCATCTGGGGCTTCTCTTCTGCAAACGGGGTGGGGGGGAGGGGAGGGGAAGGTGGCTGCCCCAGCCCCCGCTTGGCCATGCCACTTGGAGAGGGGAGCAGAGCTGAGCTGAGCAGAAAGCCGCGCGGGGCCGGGGCCGTAGGGCCCGAGGCTGAGGCCGAGCCCGGAGCCGGGCCGGGGCCCTGGCCAGAGCCACTGCACCTCCCGGGAGCCGGAAGCCGAAAGCTGAAAGAGAGCTAGCCAGCACAACCCAATGTGATTGGTGAAAGCGAAATAACCTCTAATTGGTTTCCCGAGCTGTCCATCACCAAATCAGCNCTCTGATTGGTGCCAGCAGCTCACAGGGGAAGCCCCCAGGGACAGGACAGCCCTCCCACCCCCCAGCCTNGTGTTGCTTCCCTCAGGCGAATCCACCCCATTCCCCGAGCACGTGAAACCAACACAAGCGGATATATGGTAAGTATAATGCCTTGCAAATTTAGTTACTTAAAAAGGCAAAAATACTCAATGTCAGCTGACAGTTTCAATTTTCCAATCTTTAGTTCTTGATGACATAAACATTTTTTTAAATTTTTTGAATAATTGAAATATTAACATTATCAATTCAGTTTTGTGATAGAGAGTCTTTNGAATACATTAAAAATCCTTTAATGAACAAATTTTCCATTAATTTCTGTCAAACAAGTTTTAAACAACACCATGACAAAGTTAGGTGTTGGCTCTGGAGGCAGGTGAATAAGATACAAGGATGATGGTGGGTGTGAGTAGCATAAGCATGGAAAAGTGAGAGAAACAGTGAGACACGTGGTGGCTGTTGGAGTAGTGCTATATATGAGATGAGATGTGGCAGCAGATTGCTCAAATGTCCCAGNCATTTTGTTCAGGGTGCCAATGCAGTATCTGACTCCAGCAACAGGAGACTCCATGTCTCGCTCTTTCCCCAACTTGTCCTGTTTTATTTTTGTCCCAGGAGCTACTCTNTGGAATTCAGATGACCATGAACTTNCNAGCAGCCAGAAATAGCCAGAAGACAGAGAAGAGGGTTATAAACTAGAACGTGAGCATGACTTTTTTCACCTGCCTCTCTTCCCACTATCAGTTTTTATCTTGACAGTGTTGGGAATATGTACTGGGCTCTGGTGGGAAGCTGATGAAGNACAAGCTGAGAGCAGAGACAGTCACACAGGCAGTATGATCATCACAGCAAGCAGCTGTGAGATTTGCTCAGTCCTTAAAGTCTTGGGCTTTTTAGAAAAGATTGTGCTTGGGAAAACTCTGAATTGTATCATCTTAAGAATGAGGACAATAGTTTTGCAGAGAAACCTTCAGACAACTTGCAGAATGACATATTTGCATAAATATTGCTTAAGTTTCATCTTTATGCCCAACAGATCCTTACCCTGGACAAGGCCTCTAGCAAGGTAAAACAGCTAAGAAAACCAGTGCAATGGACCAGAAGCAATAACAGCAAACTTATGACAAAGACTCATTTATCATGTGTGGATTCCAGTCTAATTAATCATATAAAAACTGTCCTCTTACCCCAGGCTGAAATAGGCCCATATTCCTTATCTGCATATGCATTATATAAATTAAAGTGGTATTTTGCATCTGTACTAAGTTTTGGATCTACTAAAACTTACCACATTTCTGCCAGTGCATTAAGGATGGGATGCTTTGAAGTATGGCAAGTTAGAAGTGATATAAATTTTCTGGTAACCTTTATTTCACAGTTATGAAAGATGTTGGAAGAAACATTACCACCTCGCACTCCACCTGCTTCTGTTAATGAAGTAGAAGTATCTGATGGGATTTTGCTGTGGGTAAGGAACCATCATAGTTCCTTTTGACTTCAGAGACAAAAATACACTCATTATGACAAATCCCTGTCTTTCTCTCCACCATGACACTTTTTGATATAAAACTTCTTGAGTCTGGTTCTGGGGTCTCCAGTACAAGGGAAACAATGACATATTACAGAGAATCCTAAAAAGGGCCACTAAGGTGACTAAGGGTCTGAGGCATAGCCATGAGGAAAGGCTGAGAAAGCTGGGACTGTTAAGCCTAAAGAGAAGTCCCAGGAGGGAATATTATGATCCATAAAGACACCTAAATGAAAGGTGCAAAACCAATAAAGTCAGACTATTTTCTGTGGTGCCCAATGAGAGGACCAGAGGCAAGGGGCAGAAAATGAAACACAGGAGGTTCCCTCTGGACATCAGGAATGAGATTTTTACTGAAAGCTCTCCTGACAAATCATCAGAACAATTTCTCACTTTGGCTGAAAACACTGGAGAAACTCCAGTTGCCTTACTCAGGTTACAAATTTCACTCTGTCATGTTTTAAGGTATTTCAGTTTCAGTGTCACTAAAACATAGAGGAACCTTTGAAAAAAGTAATAAGCTCAGGAATTTTCCCTTTCCCTTTCCCTTTCCCTTTCCCTTTCCCTTTCCCTTTCCCTTTCCCTTTCCCTTCTTCCTTTCCCCATCTTTTCCCTTCTTTTCTTTTCCCTTGCCATAAAACAAACATAATTTTATATATATATGAGTTAATTTTATATATATAATATATAATAATAATTTTTACTGCTAGGGTGACCAAGATCTGACATGGGCTGTCCAGAGAAGTTGTGGAATCCCTCTTCTTGGAGGCATTAAAAAGGTGTTTGAAGAGTGTCCTGAGCAACCAGGTGTAGCTGGACGTGATTAATCAATTGATTAATTGATTAATTAAATCAATTAATTTAATTACTTAAAAATGAACAATGCTGACCAGTAAAATAAATATAAATTTTCAGTGAATCTATTGAACTTCTGAAATAGCACAGTGTAGCCATACATAACATTTCCGAAGTGTTGTTTCTTTTCCAAGACAGTCTGATATATTTTCTTGTCTGAGACCATTGGGATACATAGCAACGTTAGAAGAAGTTTATATTCTCTCATATGCTTCTGTAGGCTGAATTTTTTNATTGTTTTTAAATTATAAACATTAAAGATTTCTGGTTTTTTAGAATTAAATAAAGGTGGGCTAGGTTATGAAAAATAAATTCAAAGTGTTCACCCATCTTTCACAGATACTAAATATGAGAGCTCTTTTTTGAAAAGCCAATAAATTTTTTATAGTTTACTTCATATCCAGTTTCATTTCAATAATTGAGCTGTTTATTCTCTCTGGAGAGGCTGTAATAGACCACTAAAACTTGTTTTTCTCTATTGTCAAGTTTGTGCTTGTAATGAGAGAAAGTTTGGTTGGTGTTATAAAGTTTGCTTACAAAAAGTNTATTCATAGAATATGCTACTCATCCCTGCATGCAAAATGTAGTTTCCAAGAATCCTATTGGCAGCAAAATTTTTAAGGTCTNATGTATGATCTAGTTTGTGAAGCAGTAGAGTTGAATTTATCCAGTTGTTCCTTCCCCTTAGAACGTGGCATTATAGAAACTCAGCTCTGGTACTTGCCTCTATTAAAGAGTTAATCCATAATCTGGAGTTACCCCCAGTGGAAGATTCAGTTGACTAATGCATTTCCATAAAAGCCAAAATCAGAAGAAAACAACAAAGAAAACATACATCCTTTTCTTCTTAAACTTCAGGTTCTACTTGTTATTTCCCAATGGCCTTTTTTAGGCAGAGGCAAGTAGGGGCATTTAAAGAGTAATTTCAATTTNGTTTAGAAGTGAGTTTTGGAGCAGATCTGTATGTTGTTATCAACACACACTTTGAATGGAACTTATTGAGAAGACTGAGAAATCCAAGTGTTTGCCTGGAACCCAGAGAGATGATGGATGTACAGTTCAAAGTGAAGTTGTTTTGAAAGACTTAATGTGTATATCACATCCCCAGTACCAGCTGTTTCACTCTGCAAGCCCAGTCCTATTTATCTGCATTACTTGCTACTGTGGACATATTCAGTGAATCCAGTTCAGTTTGGGCACACAGTAACTGTACATGTGCAACACAGATGGCAAATGAATATGAACAAATTACTCCACATTGTTAACATGTCAGACTTATTATGGATATCCAATAGGGCTGATCTGTCCCTGCCTAATGGATATTTCCCTGGGTATTGAACAACTGTCCAAACAGACACAGCCTTTACTCCAGCTGGGATGGGTGGACATCTAGTTAAGTAGTCAAAGTTTTTAGCTTTTAGCAAGAGACTTTCTTATCAGAGAAATGGAAATTATAATGTATAAATAAAACTTTGTAAAAACAGTTGTAGAGGCTTAGTCCCAGCTGGCAACTAAGCACCATGCAGTTGATTGCTTGCTTTCCCCCACAGTGGCATGGGGGAGAATCAGAAGAACAAAAGAGAAAAATCTTCTGGGTTGAGATAAAGACAGTGTAATAGGTAAATCNAGAGCAAAAGCAATGGAAACAAGCAAAAAANCAAGGAATTAATTCACTACTTCCCACTGACAGGCAGAGGTTCAGCCATCTCCAGCAATGCAGGGCTCCATCACATTTAATAATGACTAGGAAATACAAATGCCATGGCTCTAAACATCCCCCTTTTCTTTCTTCTTCCCCCTAATTTATATGCAGAATGTGATGTCATATGGTATGAGATATCCCTTTGGTCAGNTGGGGTCAGCTGTGCTGGCTATGTCCCCTCCCAAATTCTTATACACTCCCAGCCTCTTGGGTGGTGGGGTGATAAGGGAGATAGAAAAAGCCTTGATCCTNTGTAATCACTGCTCAGCAGCAACCAGAACATCCCTATGTGATCTGTTTTCCACACANATCCAAAATATAGCCCCAGAGTAGCTACTATGAAGAAAATTAACTCTATCCTAGCCCAAATCTTGCACANCCATTCCTGGAAAACTATGATACAACTTTAAACAGAATCCAAAAAATAACATGTCTATTTCCTTCAGGAATTTAGCCTTTCCTGCACATGATAATAGAAAATAAATCTTGTAATAACATTAATGGTATCACCTTCCTATCAGCCTCTGCATACTTTAAATCATCATAATTAAATCTAACACTAAAGTAATATTTAAATGGGGCTCTTATCAGCAGCGATGTATCAATACACAAAAACTACAAACATAGTCAGAAACAGTTTTCACATTGAAAACATTTTCACATTCTGAAAACTTTCACAGATAATTACACCAACTCATTCAATGCCCTTTATCAAGAAATTTCAGACTCATATCTACTGAATGTGAATTTTTACATATAAGAACATAAAGATGCTTTTAAACCTTCTTAGTTAATATATCACTTAATAGATTAAGTAGCTAAAAACCAGAATTTTTGGAAAAATGCTAAAAAAGAAAAAAACCTTTGCTTTCTTCTTATACTATATTCATAGTCAATTATTGATTTTGGTAAAAGTATTTCAGTTATTCTGGAACTCATAGGCATAAGAAATCANATAAAAATGTTCACTGAGATTAGAAAGAAGTTCTTAGCTCATTAAAGATGTAATTTAATTTTACTGAGACACATTTTCCGTTTATATCACAAAAATAGTTTTTCTTCCTCTCAGACTGAATTTTCTCTTTGGAGTGGATTTTTAACTGCAACATNTCAGCTTTAACAGCCTAGGACTGAAAAGGCAGGAAATTTGTTAATATAAATTTATATTTGTAACATAAATGTGTTAGTAGTATAATATGTGTTAGTAGTTTCAACTGAACCACAGTTTGGGTGATCAGTTCACAGCATAATTACCTGACATTCTTGAAGTTGCATTAACTTTCTTAAGAGGTTGTAACATAACCTCATGAAAGGTTTTTCCTTAAATGAGAATATTGTTTCCTACATGAAAGCAAAGCATAAGAGCTTCAGATTCTATACACATGAAATATGGGTCTGAAGACCACCAAGTTATTGCTGACTTGTTTTTTGTCTTTTTTTTTTTTGTTTGGTTTCCCTCACCCCACACCCNCATGGTACAGATATAGTAAAATAGCCCATAAAACACATGCAATGGAGATTTAAATTTATTTCATGATAATTTTACAGAGAGATCATAAAAGGGTAATGAAAGTCCTATAAAAGACCAAAGAAGTTAAGATATTATCAGGTAAGGGGGAGAGAGAGTAACAGAAAAGAAATGAGCCAGCATTATGAAGTCTGTATATAATTAANAGGTTCTCTCTAATTCCTGCTCAACTCATACCATTAAAGTGAGAAACTTTCAAATACTTCTGAAAGAGGACNTGTTGCAGCTGGGATGTGAAGGATTTTCAAGCAAAATCCTGTTGCAAACAATAGAAATCAAAGGGAAAAACTCCCTCAAACTGAATATGTTTTTACTGAGTCTTCCCCTACAAATTAGCCACTCACATTTCAGTTGAGTTTTGGGGCACAAAGCACTATAATTTGTGTGAAAAGGTTAAATAATAGGTAGGCTCACTTTCCTGTTCTTTCCACTGCCATAAAGATGAAGTCACCATTGCTCTGAATTCTAACACTTTGCAGTTTAAAATCCTTTAAAAATAAACTGTCTTTTTATACATAGCCCTGAAAATGGATGGTCCATTTCATACAACTTTCTTTTTCTGTGAATAATCAAATATTAAAAGTCACAGAATAGAAACATAGAATCATTAATTTGGAAAGCACCT
>OAMK01000023.1:414247-439247 GCA_900205225.1 Saxicola maurus maurus | reverse complement strand
ATCTGTTTATGAAAATATATAATAGTGAGTACTTCATGAACAGTTGCAACACACTCTGTATTCTCATTAATACACAACAGAAGCCATGTAACTTGTGTGGGACATCACTTCACCACCTCCTGAAAGATATTTGGAAGCCCACAGTTAAGAAACTTAAGAACTTTGATAACATGAAGAAGTCTTT
Source organism: Saxicola maurus maurus (assembly GCA_900205225.1). Lineage (NCBI taxonomy): Eukaryota > Metazoa > Chordata > Aves > Passeriformes > Muscicapidae > Saxicola > Saxicola maurus. Next base: position 439,063 of record OAMK01000023.1, on the reverse strand, counting down.
ACACAATTCAGTCTGTTCTTCCCCTCTTTGCCTCCAAGAAAAGGGTCACGTTGTGACTCATACTGAAATTTAGAANATCCAAGATCTGTAATAATGAAATCTGGGCAATAAAAATCAAATTTCATTGTTCATACTGAAGAAAGTGTAGGATGATAATGTGTATTCTGATCTCACTATGAATTTTACAGAAGAGAGCAAATGACCTCTAACCAGAATAGTACTCTACTCAAAATATGGCCAATTATACATGTAATCTCAAAGTGATTATACTTATCTCAAAGAGATAAANTATATATTTTTTTGCTAATCATTTNTTGAACTGGAATTTCATTGGAACNATNAANTCTAATTTATACATTTTATGCTTCTAGCAAGACACTACATAACACACATTCACCATTCACACATTTTAGCCACCTTAGGTAAGGGCATATGCCACCATCACCACCACCACCCTGCACTATCCTTCCATTCCTCAGAGAACTTCCCCCCTTATTCATGTTAATTCTTTTGATTTCCTTTTACTTCATCTAGTGAGTTGATTTTTCAAAAAATGTGTCTTCTTTGATGCCACATGGCTCACTATCCCTTTTATTTTTTACTTTTTAAAAAATTACCTTGTAAGGAAAAGTGACACAAACCACTGGTTGTTTATCAGTTTTGGTGGTAGCTGTCGCAACCATGGGACTATTATATGTAGGCCTAGGGAATGATTGAGTGACCTATCCTCCAGAGCACAAGATTAATCTCATCTTGACTTTTAATTATTTAAACTTANCTATATTTTCAGCATAGGTGTTGTGTGAAATTTCTAGTCTGTGTGGGCTTTTTAATCATCCACAGCATTGCAGATACTATTCACTCTAAAAAACAGTTAAACTTGTTTATGGTCTGTGTCCTTCTTATCTTTCCCTTCTTTCTCACATCCTATTTTTCATTGAGTTGGTTTTAAAGTATTCTCATGTTTCCNCTGAAGGACTGTGATGGTTTTGGTTGGGATAGAGTTAATTTTTTTCATAGTAGCTCTTATAGAGCTATGTTTTGGGCTTTTGCTGTGTTGATAATATAGCTATACTTTTGTTGTTGCTGAGCAGTGCTCAGACAGAGCCAAGGTCTCTCCAGCTTCTTATCCCAGCCCACCATCAAGGAGACTGAGAGAAGTTAGGAGAGCTGGGACAGCTGATTGCAGCTGGGCAAAGGGGTATTCCAAACAACATGACATCCTAGAAAAGCACAGAAAACTGGGTGAAAATGGAAGGGGAGGACACTCAGAGTGATGGTATTTGTCTTAGCAAATAAATATTACATGTGATGGAGCCCTGCTTTCCTGGAGATGGTTGAACACCTGCCTGCCAGTGGGAAGCAGTGAATTAATTCCTTGTTTTGCTTTGCTTGAGTGCACAGCTTTTGATCAAAACCTCAAATCATGAGTTTTCTCACTTCTACTCTTCCCATTCTCTCCCCCACTCTAGTGTGGGAGGAGTGAGTGATGGTGCTTTGTTGTCAGTGAGTGTTAAACCATGACAACGACTTAACATATCTGCTACTACAATAAACTATTAAATAATAAGCTGGTTTTTTTTTCTTATACATCATTAAACTGTAGGAAATTCTTTATCTTCACAGCCAGCAGAGTTAAAGCTGGAGTTTATTACTACTCATGGCTGTGTCAAAGATATTGCCACGACAACTCTCAGAAGTTTTAATGCCTGTCTGAAATCATAAAATCTTTCTATAATTCCCAAATGAAAAAAAAAATAGTAACATTCTCACAGTGCCTTGAAAACAGTAAAAGGAAGTCATGCATAACTTAAAATGCAGTTTATACCTGGGAAATTAGAGTGATTTTGAGTTTTCAGTGATTCTTACACATTTTAAGAACTTCTCAAAAAAAGTTACAGGCATTCCTTGGTGAGCAAACTCCATCCTGTTGAGAAAGGAAACAAAAATATTTCTTGCTAATGAATGCATATCTATTAGTATAGAGATCAATAAAGATGCAAATATATCAGTAAAGACAGAATTAACATAATATTTTTAGAAAGGTTTGAGATTCTAAGGCCTATATGAGTCTAAAGCATTTATTGTGTGTTATGCAGTAAACAGATTTTTGTAATAATATCTCAAACCTCTTCTAGTACTTTATTTGTTGAAAAAGAGTACTATCTTAATATAGTAATGGTTCACTGTTGAATTTCTCAACAATGTTGAAAACAAAGGAGGAGTTCATTGTATGGATCATCCTTCCACTAAAACTTTAAGCTGCCTGTTATAGATTCCTCAGTAAGACTTTATAGCTTCAAGGCTAAAAGCAGTTTTTTTTCAAAAAATGTAACTTTTTAAAGCAAAATAAGTTAAGAAGTGAGAAACCCTGTTTTAATCCTAAACCATATGTATATATTTCAGAAAGTCCTAAAAATAAAGTTACAGGGAATTAGACCTTTGCATTTCTTTTCTATTCTCAATCTTTCTCATCAGACCAAATTTTTGAATGTTTCTTCTAAGAGGGATAATTCACAAACATATNGTTTCTGAATTTAATTTGTTGTCTGAAATATTAATCAGACATTGATAGTCTGATAAGGCTACAGTCATTAACTGCTAGGTAACTTCAACATGAGGAAAGAATGAGAGACCTGAGACTTTTTAGCTTGGAGAAGAGAAGGACCATGGGAAATCTCATCATTTATCTAATTGCCTGAAGGAAGGTGCAAAGGCAATAGGGTCAGTCTGTTTTCAAGGGCGTTTCCTCCAAAAATCAAGGTACTTTACTGTGAGGGTGGCCAAGCCCTGGGAGAGGTTGCCCAGAGATGTTGTGGAGTGTCCCTCCTTGTAGATGTTCAAAAGCCATCTGGATATTGTCCAGGACACCCTAATATGATCCAGGGCATCCAGCTGTGGGTGGTTCTGTTTGAGCAGGGGTAGCTGGACCAGAGGTGCTCCAAAAGTCTCTTACAGCTTCAACCANTCTCTGAGTCAGTAATTCTGTGATTCCATTACTCTCTGATTNTGTGATGCTAGGAAGTAGGCTCCATCCATAAAAAGAAATAGATGAGTTTTAAACTTAGNGTGGTCTAAAGTAAACATAATATATTTGTCTTTTTATTAGTTCCAGAAACTGAGNGAGCAGATGAGGCTATATGATGGTTTCATACCAGAACAGAATATGTGTGCACACTCTTTCCCACAAGAATCTACTTAGCCCTGAAAGAAACATTGAAGTATGGAAAAAGAAACACTCAAATATGGATTAATATGATCCAGCCAGTTTCTTAGATGCCTGCCTATCTGGGAGAATTGCATGTAGACCTCCCTAGGGAGAAAATGTCTCACAATTTAGAAAAAGTCTGAAGGATTAAAAGGAACAGTCTTTCATAACAGCAAAGGACACCAATGGCACTGCTAGGTGCTATTGGGATCAGAATGAACACCCTATATTTCTTTTTTCCTTTTTCTAAGATTGTAATTCATTGTAGCAGCAGTAAAATTTGCCCATTCTAACTTTGCCTGATTAAAACTTTATTGAAATATTGTTATCATCTTCATAAATTTCAGAGATATTGCTTATGTCATAGAACTAAACACAGCCTCAACCTCATCCTCCCCTGCCCTCTCAGTCTCTTATGCAACAGCTTTTGCTATAAGAAAGTTAATTTTAATGCCATCTCTGCTGGAACCATCTCCCTGCTGCTATGCTATAGCTTTAATTTAACATCCTCTTTAAATCAGTAGAGTGCTGGGGTTTATGAGGGAAATCTGGTAGCACAAATTGTGTTCATCCTGTTCAAGAGATTGGTTCTTTCATCTGAGTTAACCAGGCTTTATTCAACACCTCTCTGATAAAGTCCCCTGCTGTCTGAGTGTGTATAATGTGCTGGGCGAGGCTTTTCAACTTTACATGGCTGGTATTTCAAAATAGACTTTTTCACCCTCTAGCATCAAAATGCATCAGTGGTGTCTGACCATTAAAATATAAATGATGAAAAGTTACAGTATTTAAAACATCTGTAGCTCAATCCTGAAGCGACACAAATGGTGCTAGTGACCTACAGTAATCTCAGATGTGCTCTGGTTTTCAAGAGGTTCACAATACTTTTTCCAACATCACAGTATGAAGCCTTTCAAAGACAGACATAAATTTATCCTTTATTTAAACCAGAAACTCAAAGGTGCANAACAACATTCTTTCTCATTTTTTTGTCTGAAAGATATGAAAGCAAAAATAGACTTTTGGGAAACCAAACTTCTATTTACAAACTTAAAAGAAGAAGCCAATACAACTAATGCTCTAGTAAATTTTTTGAAATAAATTAGTGGCTATTGAAACACTGGTTTCTGAATAGAATTTTTTAAATAGAGAGAAGAATGATTAAATGTGTGTCAGGAAATAAAAAAGAATATATTGATATGGATCTAGGGTGTAAAAATAAGCATAATTCATCTATAGTACTTCAAGGGACTAGCTTGCTTTCTGAAATGGTAGATTTGGTTATCTGTCATATTAATTCAGGAAAAAAACCCAACAAAATCATATTTGTAATAGATGATATTGAGTTCCTAAAGAAAAATAGGCAGCCAAGGGCAGAAAAGAGTTCAGCTGCACCATCTTTAACTCTTACTAAATAAATGTGCTAACTAAACAAATGCNTCATGCATAAAGGTCTGTAAGCAGACCTAAGAAAATACTTTTATTCTCAGCATTTAGTTTATTTCTAATTCCAGAGCAATCTCTAACTTGACCAGTTTTCCTGTTATTTATTAATTTAATGATATCATTATTTTTCTATTCATGACAAAAATTAACAAATGCAAAAGGATACCCTAGCTATTTTTCAAGACTAATGAATTACATTTAAAATAAATATTTTTAAAATTATTTTTTCAAATCTCACTGGCTTTTTCCTTAGAAGAGTAGTACTTCAGATAAGAGGTAGAAAGTTATTTTATTCTTGTAGTACAAAGGACTGCGTTTTTTCTGTGGTTGTTATAACTGTAACTGATGTATGATAGCTATTTGTTCATGTGCTCATGTCATATGTGGACAGGNGATTTGGCTGGGGAAGGGACCCAAAGCCAGTCTGAGGTATCTCCTTGATACTCACAGGATTTGGGCTGATGCAAGTATATACAGAGATTCAGCTTATGGCACATCTTTGTAGATTCTTTGAAGAACCTTTTATGGTAGGACTGTTAAATGNGTTGCTTAGTAATAATTAGAAAAGAGAAAATTCAGCACTGCTGTATTTAATTACCCTCAAGGATTATCATAAAAATCCCCCAACAATTCCCATTATCTTCTCATTATGATTAGATAAACAAAAATACTGGATTTTTTTTTTTTTTTTTTTTTTTTTGCCTAAGGTTTCTGGCTTTGATGCATAAATAGATGTCTGAAATTTTTTTTTACTTTTTTGTAGACTTCTTTCCTAGGGTGATAGAGAGATAGGCAAAATCCAACTGTTGCAGTACATTAGCTGTTTGACCACTTCAAAGCACATGTTGGTTTTAATAATTTGCTTCACCTAAGAAATTAAAAGTCCTAGGAGTCTGTGCCTATTTAGGACATCAGCTATAGATCCAAATTCCCTTTTATGAGAGGCTGGAGATACTGATGTCTTGAGACATTCTGGAGTGTGTGTGTGGTGCAAGGGTCATGTTGGGCTTTGCCCTGGTGAGGAAGTGCCTTGCTCCACACCCCCCATCCCTAGANCCTGTATCCCAGCCTGGGAGTGGCTGCCAGTTCCACCAGAGGCAGTGCTCCACACCTACCCTGAGAGCCCCTAACCCAGCTCCTGACGGCCAAATGACCAGAAATACCACCTGGGGGAAGGGCCCAGGAAGGCTGAGATGTATTTAAAGCTGAGCAGAAGGCAAGTATGCATCTTGACCCTACTTTTTCTTGTAATTTACTTCAGCTGAACACTCCTGAAGCTCAGGAGCTGGTAGCTATATGTGTCCTATCCTGTATATTTTGTGTCTCTTTTTCTAATTTCCTTTTCTCCCAGTTTTTTCAATGACTTCAAGCTGAATGGGCTTAGAGTTTCCTAAATTGCTAAATGGGTCAAGGTAATGTTTTGAGAAGTGTGCTNTGTTTGTTGAGTGTTGCAGTTCTCTGTTTTGCTAAAATTGTCAGTAAATTTTTTCTTGCTGTTTTGACCTCTTGGGAATATCTTTTTGGTATGTCTCCCCCGTGTCTCATAGGAACAACCATAAGCCTTCTAAAAATTATTGTTGAGAGAGTTTCACCTCCCCTTGATACAAGATGCATTTTTAATTGATTTTGAGGAATCAAATTGAAGACAGAGAGCTTGAAGCCTATGAGGAAGGAGTTTATTTGTACATCTTTGTTGAATGGNCAGAGGTAGAGATTAATACACTTCTTACAGAGTGTTTCACTGGGAAGAATGCATTCTGTTTTTTCATGTTCACTACACTCACTGTAATCTGAAAGAAAATCTGACATGAATTATCAAGNTAATTCATTGCAAAATGAGCCAGCAAGAACAAACCACTGCCCCCAGCAGAATGAGTTACTGTCTCTTTGACCAGGCAGACAGTTCTTTTTTTGAATTCAGTCTACTTTTAGCTGTGATGACATTTTCCAATGAGCTTCAGTCTCCCTCCTTCCTCTGCTTCTCCCTGCCTCCTATTTTCTATCTCTTTGCCTCTTTCCTAATTCCCTATTCCTTCTCTTTTNTTTCTCCTTAGCCTCAAATCTGTCTNAAATAAGGTTTCACTTAAGGAAACAATGCACTTAAAATGCCTAATCCAACAGCCAATGAATCTTCTCANCCATTTAAATGTCTTTCTTCTTCCTATGCCAGAAAATAATATATGCTTGTCTGTGAAGATCACTGGTTAAGGTAAGAAAAAAAAGAGCTCTTAAAAATGAATGTTCGTCTTAATTTTCAGAATACTTAACTTTTTCTATTTGCCAGTATGTATTTTAACTAAATTTGTCTTGAACTGGTTGACTAAAAAAACCAAAAACAAAACAACAACAACAACAACAACAACAACAACAACAAAAAAAACAGGGGGAGGAGAGGAAGGTGAATCTTACCAGGTAATTGAATGAAATCAAAATTTGGAGTCCAGTATTGTGTCAACAACAATTCAAATGCATTATGTCCAACATGTGACTTGTATTTAAACATCTCTAATGAATAAGCATACAGTAAAAGAGCAATAATTTGTTACAGAAACAGCACTCATTTAATTAAGCTGATTTTTCAAATGTTTCAAAATATGTTTTAACTTTTAAAATCAAGTAGCTGCCAGGAAATATAGGTGTATACATTTAGATTGTAACATTCAGATTTCAAGAAATCTGACTTCATACAATTGCACTTGCATTTAATTCACCTAAAAAAAAATGTAACTACTGCATGTTTATGAGACAAGACAAGTATATGTCATCCTAAAAGTTGTGGTCATGTAAAGAAATTATAACTAGACCTGAAATACTAACTTCTCCTTGTGTCCTGATTTTAGTAACTTTAATTTTTTTTTCTGGATTTAGCCAGATGCTTTTCTTAGATGCTTAATTCTGTTCAAGCATTATGTTGAGAACTTAGACAGTGTATTCACACAGCTTATAGGCATAGAAAAATGTTTGGAATTTAGATTTCTTATATGTTTTTCAACCCTTGTTAAAGCTTTTACAGCCTAGATGTAAATGAATGCTTATACAAATTCTAGANTCATCAGATACCCAAAACATATTTTGCACTTATCTACTTCCTTTTTAAATGGTAATTTGTAATTCATTATTTGTAATTTACTATNATGTTTTTTCCCCATTGCCAAATGCTTAGGAATGGGAGGTTGTTTCTTGGGAAAGACCTTGAATTATGAAGGTTTTACAGGTCAATATTCTGTTTGATTCTAAAGGTGTGTTCAATGAAAACTTGTNCATGGAAATTAACTCTGACATAAAAGGAGCAGTCAGGACTAGATTTAAAATAACTATTATAAATCTGACAATAGCAAAAATAACTTAGGTAAGTTGAACATGCAACTAACTTCACAAAATCACATATACATGCTGCANATTTTACATAGCTACCTAATTTGTAGTTATGCCATACTCTCAAGTATCTTGGCTGAATAAAAGCAAAAATCTGGACACAAAACTGGAGCAAGCTTACTTTGACTTTAAATCAAGCACTGCGTTTCCAGGGAATTGTGTAGAAACTGTCCAGCCTCTAATTCATGTTTCTTTCTTTGGCTTCTCTTTTATAGACAGAAATCCATTAGGGACTTCAGTACATGCAGAAAAAGCTGTATTTTAAAAAGGCATAGCTCACCTATGATGCTGATACTTTGAATTTCTGTAAGAACTCTCAGATGGCTTCACTCTGGTCCCAGTGATTCACATTACTTGAATTTTTCATACTATTCATCAGTTTTGTCTTACTGCACCTCAACTTTCTTTGTTGTTGTGCTCTCATTGTATGCTACATAAAGTATCTGCAAATGGAACTTGGAACTAAACTGAACAGAAGGATGTAGCTGGGTGCCAAATGCCTGGGGACNGAGAACCATTAGTTGTCTGAAATTCCTACAGCTTATTTAAGTGTCTAGACTTCTCGTAATGGGACTAATGGTTGACTGATGAGGGAAATGTCTGGTACTTATTCACAGGGAGATATTGATGGCCAGTTTGTACACAGCTGGTTTGTCTGAGCTGTGTGTAAAAGTTGGAATGCTGTATCTATTGCAGAGGACAAAAGGTCCATGTATATGTGTATATATATACATATATATATATGTATACATATGCACATACAGAGCCAACAGNTGATTGTGCTTTTGATGTTTTAAAGGTTAAACAGACAGAACGATCTGATTCAGAAAAACTTCCCTAAAAGTTAGGGAGTATTCTAGTATTTAGAATCTAGTATTAATCCTTTATCTTTGCTTAGTATGTTCATCTTTCAATATTCCTTTGTGTCCTAAGACTGACAGCACCATCTTCCTCAAGAAGAATGTATCTGCAGCAACTACAGCAAGCTTCCAGCACCCTGTGGCTCTTACTACCAGGTGGAAGATGACAGTGGTGGGAATTTCTTGTCCTCTCTGCTGGGGCCCTATCAAAATTCAATATGTTTGTCTGCTGCCCTGGAGGTTCCNTCTGTGGGTCCCTGCCTGGATGGCAGCCCTTTCCAAATCAGCAGCAGATCCCACTGGGAAGTGACAGTCTTATGAGTGTGGAGAAGTTCCACTGTTCATAGCAGGAGATACAGTGAAAGGTAATTCTGGTCTGGTTCATTTTTTCCTCATCCATCAATCTGGGTTAATAAATAACTAATTAAACTCAGGTTTGAAGCTGCATGGTTCTTTGAAGTTCTTCTTATATTCCCTGAACCTTGAATCTAAAGGGCATAGATAGCTTCAAAGTGATGAATGTTTTACAACCTGTGTCAAAGGTACTCAAAACACATACATGTCTAACATACAGAAGTTCCCAGAAGGTTTAGGAGGAACAGCTCCTAATTTCTGAATATATCTGGAATTTGTGCGCCTTGAGAGATTTACAGAATCTTCTAAAACTTGAGTTTTTCCTTTTCTACATGAATGTTACAATCCAGTGGGAAAGAAACAAGGAAGGANAGGGGAGTCAAAGGTTATCCTGACACAGAGTGGGTTTTTTGGGTGTTTTTTGTTTTCTGAAACTGAGAGTTTTGAGAAATATAGACAAAAGGTAATGGATGACTTTTTTTATTTGAAGCTACAATTCAGAAATNCACCTGAATATGGTTTTTGGTGAACAAGTTTCTTGTTTGTATAAGGTCTTAACAATCAAAATAAGGGTGTTACCTCCAACCAGTTTTTTTTTATTTTCAGCTAGCATATGAGTCTCTAAAACACTCTTTANAGATATGCATATGTTGATAGCAATTATTTCAGTCACTTCTATAAAACTAAATAAAAGATTTCTACTTATATTTCCAGGATGTTTCTTATAGTTAGATAGTTTGAGTATAACTTAATTTGCTTTCTCATTTCAGATGTGAACTTTGTAGTTTGATTTACTTACATTCTTCACTAAAAATATATAATTTATCTTATTATCTTTTTGAAACCTAAAAATCATTCATGCATAGCTTAAAAAAAAAAAAAAAAAAAACAAACCTCCAAAAAACCAGCTCTAATCCCCTGAAAAAGAGGGTTTGAGGATTTTTGTTCATCAGCATCCATAACTTTTTTCTGTTTCTTACTCGTGGAGACACCTGAATGCTTTTTGGATCTAGCTTTGAGTACAATTTCTAGTCTATTTCTCAGACACAATTAATTTTTTGTCACGTAGTGCAAGTTCATATACTGAGAAAGAAACAGTCATGAATGAAAACAAAGGAGCAAGCATAATACCAGGCACTAACTGTTCTCCATAAAGACCTTCTTTTCTGTATTCCCTCTCTGACTAGATTTCTGTTCTCTCCCCAGCTTTGAAAAATATATAGGTAAATGTCTTTGTGCTNTAAGACCTTTAATAGATTGTCCCTCTGTTATGGATGGAGCAACCCACTTCATTTGGAACAGGGAAGTTACAATATGTTTATTGATATAAACCAGCAATTTAGCAAAGTTTAATAGTAAATATGACAGTCATTGAACAGAATTAGATGGACAGGTACACTCAATTATATTTACTGCGTAGAGGGCAGTGTTAGACAAACCTCTAAGGGACATCCTCCTGTTGAGCCATGAGGTTCAGAAAGGCATCTCTTACATCTTCTCAGAGGAGAGTTTACNTGTGTCTGGACCCATACTTAGTCCCAGACTTGTTTGACTCTTTATGTCATAATCAATCATTNTAGCTAAGATTTCAAAATTTGAGTGCATTCATTCTAATTCATTTACCTAGTATGTCAGCAAAAAAGAAGTCTCTCATTCTCAAACAGTAACATTGAGATATGTCCTTTTTCAAGGTGAGATCCTGANGTACAGCCCACTTCTGTGCTAGAGACTCAAAAGGCCCTGGGCTGTCCACCATTTATGGAGTTAGACAATTAATTTATAGTCATATTTGCATGTTGACTACAGATATTAGTTTATTCCATGCTTGTCTTGTATCAGCCCTTGACCAGCACTCTGGTTAGGTGAATTGCCTAGAAAAGCCCTTGGCTGTTGCATTATCTGTCTCACACAGATCTACTTGGAGTCCTATGAAGCCACTATGACCATGTGCATCCAATTACACTGAATTGCTGGTCGTTACTTGAGCAGGGTTATGAGAAATAAAGGGAAGGCCAGGATGGAGGCACACCATCAAATTCATAAGGAAAAAAAGACAGATATTTGTATCTCACTAGATTGTCTTCAACAGAATGTTCAATAATTTATGGCAAGCACAGTACTGAGTGTGTCTCAAAAGCTTACCTCAGTGTTGCAGTAAAATGAGGATGGGTCAAAATGGCACAGAGAATTTCAGTATGTATTTCTTTACTTCTCTAATTAATATCTGACCTACCAAAGATCTCTGCCATAAAATAATACTTTTCCAGACTTGTAACTACTCTTGTAATAATTGAACAGGGCTGAAATAATAACCACCATATAATAACTTTAGATAATGAGGGCTTATGTACAGAATGTGAATGAATAAACTTGTCAAAGCCATAGGTTACTCACCCTCTCTATTATACTGTCAGACCTTCACGTCTTGCTGATGGACAAGGTGTTCTTTCACACCTTTTTTTTTTTAATGAATGGGTTACAAATGTGATGAAAAAATTTGAAGCTACTTTGTTGGACAAGAGTCCAGCATGTTTCAAATAAAATATAGCCAGACTAGATCTAGCTGTATAATGCTAGTTAAAGTTGTTATATACCCAGATAGCAAAATGAAATAGTATTTTCTGAATTGCAAATAAGTTTGAAAAAAGGAACAAAGAAACCATTCATTCTTGTTCTTTAGTGTCTCATTACATACAGTCAGACTACCAAGTAAATCATAGGCACATATTAAAAAGTTGTACTAGAAGTTATCAACATGGTGTTTTTGAGGCAGTTTCTTCCAGACCTGCCTGATTTTTTCATTATAGTGGGTAATTAATACAACTAATGTTCTAAAAAAATTCAAATGTGTAAGATACCTTCTCTTTATATTGCAACTGGACTCTAGAGAAAAATCATTGACATTATTTATCTAAATAATTAATGTTAGCATAGCATACTTTTTATTTAAAGAGAAATGGCATTTCTATATTTTTTTGGCTTTAAAAGTTGACCAAAGTTATGTAGATAGAAGCCGGATGATGTTGTATTACATTGCAGCTGAGAAACACATATATTGCTTAATTTAAATAAAAGTTATCTGTGTCTATTTATTAATGATATTTTCTTTGCTGGTTCAATGCTGTAAGATTTTCTAGAAATCAGACTATCAGTAGATTTTCACCTATTTACCCATGGAGAAACTCCAATTGACTTAATGAGATCAAAAATTTCCCACTACCTCTTAATTCATATTGAGATACTTCAGCGTCAGTGTTAGCATAAAATAGATGAATCTCTGAAATGCATTACACAGTTCAGGATTGCACTTTTGTTGTTTTTTTTTCAGGAGAAAAGATGATAACGTTGTATGAATTGGGAAAACATATTTTGGCATGAGGTAGGCCTAATACTGGCACAGACCACCCAGAGAGATGTTGAGTTTCTCGCCTTGGAGCTATTCTAAATCTGTCTAGAAAGGGCAGTTTTTCATGCCATGTGTAATACATGTTGAGGCATAAATAAATTCCAAATTGGCCCTTCTCAAGGGGGTACAATATTGGAATGGTTGTGGCAGACTGGTGAANTTCCTTCTGACCAGAAAAGGGGAGACCCAACTCTGTTTTTAAAAAGTTAAAAAAGAAAGACCTGTATCTGGAAAGATCCTGAAGCAGACCCTCTGGTTTACAGCATAAATAGATAAGGGAAGAGCAACAGACATTGTCTATGTAGACTTGTGCAGAACATTTGACACTGTCTCATATAATGTTCTTGTCTGTGAGCTGGAGAGACATGAACTTAGCAGATAAATCACTCAGCAGATAAGGAATTGGCTGGCTGGCTGTNGCTCTCAGAATTATGGTCAACAGCTCTCTGTCCAAGTGGAGAGCAGTGATAAGTGGTGCTCCTCTGGGATTGCTGTTGCCACTTTTGCTGTTNCCCATTTCTGTTGGTGGCATGGGCAGTGGGATTGAGTGCACCTCAGCAAGTCTGCCAGTGACACCAGCCCGTGTGGTGTGGTGGACATGCTGAAGAGAGGGGATGCCATCCAAAGGGACCTTGAACCATGGGCACATGTAAACTTCACAAAGTTCAGCAATGCCATGATGGTCCAGCATCTGGTTCAGGGCAATCTCAAACACTGGTACAGGCTGGGTAAAGAATAGATGGAAAGATGCCCTGAGGAGAAGGACTTTGGGTGTTGTGGAGCNTGAGAAGGTCAGCATGACACAACAATACAGTTTTGCAGATTAAAAAATTAACTGTGTCACAGGCTTCATTGAAAGAAGTGTGGCCAGCAGGTCAAGTGAGCTGACCTCTACTCTGTCCTTGTGGCACCCCACAAAGTACTACATCCAGCCCCAACATAAGAAGAGTCCAGAGGAGGGCCACTAAGTTGGTCTCAGATCTGGAGCAGCTGTCCTGTGAAAACAGGCTGAGAGACTTGGGATTGTTCAGNCTGAAGAAGGCTTTGGGAAGACCTTGTATCAGCCTCTAGTACCTAAAGGGAGACTACAGGTAATCTGGAGCGAGAAACTTTTGACAAGGGCATGTAATGGCAGGAAGAGGGGAAATGTCTTTAAATGGAAAGCCATCAGTTTTAGATTAGGTATTGGGAAGAAATTTTTTACTATGAGAGTGATGAGCCACCAGAAGAAGTTAATCAGAGAGGCTGTGGATCTTCAANGATCAGGTTGGATTGGGCTTTGAGTTACATGGTCCAGTTGTGGTCATCCCTGCCCATTTAGGGACGAGATTGGAGTAGGATGACCTTTAAAATGCCTTCCGAACATTACCATTCTATGCTTCTATGAATTAGGGAAGATGTAATTTTGAAGGCCTCTGGAATGATCTATTGTATTAATAGAAANAATGAAATATACTAAATATAGAAGAAATTATTTTGGGGAAAAAGTACTGAAGATAATTCAAAAAATGCCTCATTACAGTAAACAACAACCTAAAGGTAAAGCAACAGCTTCTGAAAACCCCAGTTGTTTATTTTCATATTTGTCTGTCTGCAATGAAAGCAGTACAAGCGGATTAAAGATCTAAAATAACTGCTTATTTTTTCAAGGCTGTGGTACAGTGAATTGAATATTGTGGCATTTGCCTTTTACTTTAATGCATTTGTCACTGTCTTTGCCATTCTCTAATGCCTGTCTGAATATGAAATGTTCCAGTACATATGTAAATGCATATGTTTATGCTATTTTGGAGGGACAACAAAGTGTTTCTCAGATCAGAGACTTAATTTGTTTAATATGTATGAAAGTTTCACCTAAATTCTGGTCATGAAGATGATTCATGTGGGGCTTTTTCTGTGATCACTTATCTAATCCATGACTATTTTTAATAAAATTTAAGAAGAAGATTTATTTTTCCCTTTGTTAAAACGCATTAACAGGCAAGATACAGCATAATATATGGCTGAGAGCTTTTTAAAATTTGTTTTGTTCTGAGTACTAGTAATTGGACATCTGAATGACTTTTGAGGCTGCTATCTTAATTTTTTTTAGTGAGTTATAGGAACTGTTTTCAAAATTTTCAGTATAGTATTTATGTTTCTTACGATTGAATCTGAAGAAAAAGATAAAAAAGAATAGAATTCAAAGTACTTATGGACACCATGAGTACTTTGACACCAGAGTCTACTGTTTTGTTACATTAGTATTATGTAGTGCTAAAAGCATGTGCTTGAAACTCATTCAATTTGGCCAAAGGCTTAGTGACCTTTCACCGTGGTACTCACCCTTCTAATTGTAATTGGCACAACAATCTCCTAGTTTCCATTATGTCTCAGAAAACTAGATATGGGCTATTTGTAAGTTGAAACATGATTAGGACACCTTTAATTGTAATGGGCAGGACCACCTTACTAAAATTTAACCCAGTAAAGTGGCTCTGGCAGATACATTTCCTGTAATAGTGAGAAGTACTCACTATCATGCCTAAGCACATACAAATAAATTTAAAAAAAATTCTTAAGATCCCACATATCATTAGGTATCTGGATATTATTGTAGCTTCAGGTCAAAAACCTGGTGGATCAAGATCTTTTCAATTAAGACCATTTTGCACTAATTTAGTACAACAGAGAGACAGAGTTCCCCTTTTGGATGGGAACTTCAATTATATATTCTGATAAATGTTGATAGTTTTTAATGCAATAAAATTAATATTTCATATGTTTCTGAAGTAATCTTTATATGTTTAGTTTAAAACCATTGCAGGATTATTAAACATGTNGCTTAAAAAAACAATTACAGTTCTCGCCTTTAATAATTTTTTTCAGAATTTTCATCCCATGATTGTAGTAAATGGGTAACACCTAATTGTTGATGGGAAGACTAAATATCTTCCAGAAGTCAGTCTGGGGTTGGTCCTGTTGGGGGGCTTGTCTAGTCTCTCTTGGGGTCAGATTTAGGACTATGTAGAGAAAAGCTCATCAAGATTCCCATGGTGCCAAACAACTGGCTGCCACTTGTTGCTGTGACTTACAGCCTCCCCCTCTCCAAGGTTCTCTGGACAGTTCATTTACACTTAAATTACTCCCCTATTTTTTTCTATTCCTTTCAAACTAATGTTTAAAAAACCCCAAGTCATACTAGGTGATACAAAGCTTAGCATATTTAAATTTAAAAAAAAAAATCCAATTAGTTTGAGTTTTTTAACTTTCTTGTGCATTTCCCTGTAGGATGCCAGTGTGATTAAATACTGCTAAATGAATTTATTTTTTTTTCCTGGAATAACTTTGCAAAAATAATGCAACTTGTGACTTTCCTGATTAAAAAAAAAAGTCTTGTGTCTCCATACCTAAGTTATGTTTGGTCATTTTGCTTCTCTTCTGTTGACCTGCTGTCTTTGCTCCCTATCTTGTAATAATTCATGTGACTTCAAATTAAAGAAAATATTTGCTCTTTGTGTGCTTACTTTCCAACAAAACAAACTCCAAAAACCAAAAAATCAAATATCCAAATAATGGCTCCTTGATCCTGTTATCAGTCCTTACTAAACAAATTCCTGTTGAAATTATTACAGTAGAGCACTCCCATCAGGGTGTGGGAAGTGATTCTTCCCCTCTCTTCAGCACTGGTGAGGTCACACCTGGAGGACCATGCCCACATCTGGTACAAAAGGGAAATTATTATACTGAAGAGAGTCTAGAAGAGAGGCACAAAAGTTACTAAGAGCAAGGAGTATGAGGAAAGCATGAGAGAGCTGAGACTCTTCATCTTGGAGAAGTCTCATGAGTAATCTTATAAANAGGTGTAATTAGCTGAGGGGAAGGTGCAAAAAGATGGAGCCATGCTTTCAGTGGAGCTCAGTGATGGGACCAGAGGCAGTGGGCACAAACTGAAACACAGCAGGCTCCCTCTGAACAGCAGGAAACACTTGTTTACTNTGACTGTGACCATGACTGTGACCGTGACTGAGAACAGGTTGCCCAGGGAGTCTGAAGGTTTCTCCTTGGAGACATTCAGAAGCTTTCTGGATAAGGTCTTGGGCAGCCTGATCTAGGTGACCCTGCTCGAGCAGGAAGATTCTTCCAGCCTCAACTGTTCTGTGATTCTGTGAATGATGTTGAAGGCACATAACATAAGTTATATTGATAACAATAATAGTAAATTGACAGGAATAATATATCTAGGTTCAATCCTGTCCTACTTGGAATTCTGGGTTATAAAAGATAGTACATATTCTTAATCTCAGTTTTTAATGTTATGCTCAAGTGAAAATATTTTCACATGATTCCCATGGCATTAATGCATAGGATGAATAATACTCCTCAAATGTATCACATTTATGTACTTAGTTATTCCCTTTTCCCTAATACTTTTATTTCTTCTCTCACAGATTTTTGTGGTAAAAGTGAAAAAAAAAAATTGCAAAAGAAAGACAATCCTTCTTTTTAAGGAGACTGATTCTGAAGAATGTAATATGAACACATTTNGTTAAACTGATTTATTTTTCTGAGGGTGATCAATCAATAACTTCATAAATACTCACTAATTTTATATGTTGTTTATGTTCTTTATGTTGAGAATATTCAATAGACGACTCCAATTAAGTGTACAGATATGACAATAGCTCGCAACTGTTTCCAAATTTAATCAATGATGTATTTTGAACATGTGAATTTCTCTGTGAAAACTCTACCAGGAAAAACATCAGAGTTTCTCTGCTTTGAATTTAGCACTGAGATAAGTGGGTATTTAATACCTTTTGCTTCACACCCTCTAGACTTCTTATCTGTACAGATGAAGTCTGTAGTACTACTTAGTTTCACAAATATGTTGCCAAGATCAATTCAGCACAGGGATTATGGTGATCAGAGCACTTTAGTACATTCTCAGAGATAGCAATTATTTGAAGATTAATAATTTTGCATTTAATTAATAATTTGGACCACACATAAGGAATAAACCTTGGAGACCTCTGAGAAGAAGAAAAAAGGAAAATGCAAAGAAGATTTCATTCAATGCATGTAGCTTGGGTGTACATAAAAATGAGTGTGGAGTCATGCAATTAAAAACCAAACAATAACATAAATGTCAGAGGGCACAAAACTAATTTAATTGNTTTTAATTCTGACATTTCATGAATACTAATCACAGTTCCAGTGAAGAGTATCACAAAATTTTAGGAATTGTAATTGCTAAGCATTACTGTAAATGCAAAATTTCACAGTCCAAAAATTACAAAGATTTCAAATCAAATTTTGAGGAAAAAATATGCCTCATATTGATTTATTTTTTAGTATTGTGTTATTCATTTCATAAAAAAATTAATTACTTATTCTATTTTGATTTTACAGTTATTCAATACAGTTATTAAAATGGAAGGGCTGGATTATGTATTAGCATAATTATAAGCATGCATACTTGAACTGTATGGGTTGCCTAGACACAAACCTGGAGAAGTTCTTGAAGCTCAACTTTCTTGAAGTTTCCAGTAAATTTTAATTTTGGTTTGGGGATTTTGTGTGTGTCTGTGACGTGCTTTTTGCAAAGTACAATGTAAAACTTTTATGTCCAAGATAGAATAGGGAAGTCATAATTGGAAGTTTAAAAAATATCATATTTTTAATAGTGCTTTTTGCAGCACAGAGGCAGCAGCTTGGCTTTTATGCCATCCTGTTTTTATATCCTGAATGTTTTGCAAATAGTTAGAGCAAAGAAGAAAATATCTTTCTGAGATTTGTAATAGTCTGTTTCACCAACAAAAAGTAGATACCTTTCTCTGAAGGGTACTTCTTCCATTATCTCAATAGTCTGTGAATATTAACTGCCAGATTGAGTTTAAACAAGAATTTTTCTAATAGATTCTTAAAAGATACTGTTTTCCATAATAATTTCAAAGAATATCAGCCATAAACAAACTAAAAGGCACTGCCATAATATTGATAATATTGAGAATACTCGCTTTGCCACATAAAACAATAAGTAGAAGAATCGAACCAGTAAAAAATGGAGTTACAGTCCATATTTTTCCAGATTTTGGAAAGATATCTTCCAACAAGATTTCTTCAAAAAACAGGAATAAAAACTTACTTGAATGTTTAATATTACTNTTTCT
Source organism: Saxicola maurus maurus (assembly GCA_900205225.1). Classification (NCBI taxonomy): domain Eukaryota; kingdom Metazoa; phylum Chordata; class Aves; order Passeriformes; family Muscicapidae; genus Saxicola; species Saxicola maurus. The sequence continues at coordinate 420,262 of OAMK01000023.1, read as the reverse complement.
TCCTTAATGCTTCATGTCTTCACAGTGCCTTTAGGAAGTAAAAAAAAAAAAGTCAGGACTTGCAATTAAGTGGGTATACTGAGTCAGTCATGAGGAAATGGAATTGGTGGATGCACCAGCAAGCATGTCACCAGCAGCTCTTAATTATAATGGTTTTTCACAATTTAGATTCCCAATCTTTACAAGTGATTTGAGACATTCTAATTTTGTTCTGCCTTGAAGCAGTTTCATTTTAGTCAATAAATTCCAGGAGATTCCCTAAGGTAGGGCTCAAATCTTAATTACCAGGCTGATCTGATAGATGACAAAGTTTCAACTTTTTTCAAGTGTCATATAGTATGTGACACTCTGCTTTGCATTCTACATGGTAAAAAATCCTTTAAAACTCAATTACAACTTGACTTTTGAATCACTTACCCTTTTGCTCTGGCACTACAATCATAAATTTAGTGGTATATACTTAGTTACTAGGAAAGAACATTAAAATGCTGGTTTTCTCAGTTATAGTCTCTCTATGTCTCTATTCTTCTGTTCATTCTCTTTGTGGCTATAATTGTTAACATGAATATTAATCAACCATGCGATGTGGTTTTCTCCCAAAAAACCAAAATATTATATATGATTTGCAAAGAAGTATACACCAATTACTGAATTCCTTTGCCAATAGAACAGTTCAAGATAAGTAACCGATTTCAGAGAGCATTACATTTAACACAAAGTAAAATGAATAAGCAGAATGAATAGTGTACCATTCTGTCATTTTTCTTTTTTTTCTGTTTTATTTTTTTTTNNTTTTTTTGTTTTGTTTTGTTTTGTTTTGTTTTGTTTTTATTTTGTTACCTCATGCCATGCTAAAAATATTTTCTTGTTTCTTGTCAAGGACTTCGTCATATTATCTAGTGCAGAGTCTACCCTTCCTTTGCATTCCTTTATACTTTTTTCTCTGGTCTTCAGATTCCTTTTATTTTTCCATTCTAATTTCTGTAANACTAAATCAGCTCAAGATGAATAGTGTCTGTTTTATTAAAATTTCAGATAACTCTAAATTTTCTTCTCTTAAAATTTTATTTGACCCAAGTATCTTGGGGACATCATTAGCATCTAANTAACTGTGCCATCTTCTCATTCTTTTAAATATTTCTTATTTATGATATGCTGCTTAATTTGTGCTTTTAGGAATTGTCATCTGCAACTGTAGTTTTGTTACATAGGGAATTGTTAAAANATAAACCCTTAATAAAAGGCAATTGGTGAAAGCAACAAAATAAACCAGTCAATTTAGANTAAAAAAGGAAAGTTACTGTAGATCAAATTTGATGATCTTTGCTTTATATAAGTTTAAAAATGTTCTGGCTTTTAACTATGATAAATATAATTTTGATTTTATATCTAATACTGCTGCTGTCATTAGCAATTTTCATAACCTTTAATTAAAAAAAAAAATCCCAACCCAAACTAATGCCCTGAAATTTTATTTATTTGAAACTTAACTATAGTTGTCGTCTAATATAATAAATCTTATTTTTTTTTAATCTGAGTTAGCATTTTGTTCTTACTTATGTTGTCAGGTTCTTGAAATTAAGGGTATTGTATGATTTCCATTAGCTAAATGTCCCCCTTAGCATTACACCCTTGAAGGTATCCCAGAGAGCCACCATTTGTTCTGTAAACTGAGATACTGCTATNCCTTTGCTACAGACTTGTAGCTGCTTGCAGTCCATGTGAGATTATCTGCATACATATGGCCTAAATTAGTCTTGATTGTNCCACTTTGGAGACAGGTGGCCTTTAAAATGAACCCCTTGGGCATTTGAAATTTGGCTTTCAGATTTCAGAACTACCATTTTCAGTTGACCTCTGCTGTTCTCCAGAAATCTGATGTCATCCTAGGCACTCCAAAGCATTTAACTTCAACCATCTTTGCCAATTAGAGAAATAATTCCTCTGCTTGCTCTTGTGTTGGTCATGCATGTTGCTCCACAAGGTTTTTCCCTGAACAACATGTTTCATTCTCTCTGATTAATGGCTGATATACCTATATTGTCAGTGCAGATCACACACATTGAATTCTGAACCTAATTCCACTGAGACTGTCCAGGTATTCATTATGTACCATGTGAATGAAATTATTTAGTTAATNACAAAGTCCAGCTTTTAGATAAACACCATAAATAATTAAATAAACCCCCTCTCTTTTGCTTTAAAATTTTCTGATCTAATGATATTAGATATATGGCTAATTTTCCTGTAGTTTTACATGTACCTTCTCTTTTAAACAATAATTTATTTTCCTAATGCAGAACAGAGACTCCATGGCAACAAGACCGTTTGAAGCAGAAAAGATATAGGCAGAAAACACAGAGGGTCTGTTTTCAGAAAGTCTCAAAATGAATAGGTAAAAGCACAGCATGCGTAAAACAGGGTCTAAAGAATTTTCCTTTGTTTAAAACCACATATAAACATGAAAGTAGTCCTTCAAATGTCAGTAGATCAACTCACATTCAACAAAACATAAAGTCTCACAATTTAACATTAAAGCTTTGATTACTGCTTTTTTTTTAAGAAAACACAAAATACCACTACCTGAATATAAAACACTGACTGAAATGACAGGATTGAAATCCCAGTCTCACTGAAATCAGAGATGCCTTTATTCAATGCCTTTATTCTCTGAGTGTGAACANGATGTGTTGTTCTCTAAATACACCTGAAGCCCCAGGTGTTCAGCCCTCTCCTGGAGAACTGCACCCCATCACATGTGATGGTGCTTGGGAAAACAAACACCATCCCTTCAAAGGTCTCACACATGTCCTCCTTCTTCCCCCAGCTTTATGTACTGAGCATGATGTCATATGGTCTGGAATATCCCTTTTATAAGTTTGTGTCCCCTGTCCTGGCTGCCCCAGCCTCCCATGCAACCTCAAGTTTCTCACCAGCATGGCAGCGTGGAAAGAAGAAAAGGCCTTGGCTCTGTGTAAGCCCTGCTCAGCAATATCAAAATTAAAATAATAAAAAGCATCTCTATATTTTTAACCTAAGCACTAATCAAAACCACAGCCCATTCTAGACACTGTGAAGAAAATTTACTCTACTCTAGCCCAAACCAGCACAGCAAGTCATTAACTCAATAATCTCTTCTCAAGGAGATACCTCACAGAAAGATTATGCCCAGTCTGTACATTGTACAGATTATTAGTGTCTCAAAAGTCAGATTTTGTGTAAAATTCATCAGTCTAAATTTTGTACCAGGCTCCATCAATTTTAAAAGAGGAGATCTCCCAAAATTTGAAACAGCATTTTTTCTAAGTTTTATTGGAAATGATAAGAGGAAACAGGAACAAATATATATTTATATATGCATACACACATAGATAGATATCTCAACATATATGCAGGTTGCTAGACTTTATTTTTCAGAACAGAAAATAATTAGTAAAACTTTTAGTGGTTATTGGTTACTAAATTAAATTTTATCCTTATTTATTTATTTAGCCAATCTCCAAGCAGACACACAGCTCACTGCATCTTGCAGGACATATGAGAAAACCTTTGAGTTGNTGAGTTGATGCAAAGGCAATTCATAGATGAAGGAAAGTTTAAAAAAAAAAAAAAAAAAAGAAAGAAAAGAAGAAAAAGGGAATGACAGGTAATTCCTTAGAATGATGCCCAGCCAGTCTCTCAGCAATGGCCACCTAGAAAGACAACACCCTGCCTGCCACTTCCTTTTCTTTTCTCTGCTTTAGGTTTTATTGCTGAGCATGAGATCATATGTTATGGAACATCCTCTTGGACAATTCAGGACACAATTCCAGCTCTTCCCTCTCCTAACTTGCCCAGTGCCTTCTCTCTGAGTTAAATGTACAACCTTGAGCAAGAATAATGTAACTATAGCAAAACTGTGGTGTGTTATCAACTTTCAGTTTTACAGACCCATGGCCAAAACCAGAGAACTATACAGACTACCATCCCAGCCAGATGCAGTACACTTATAATTGCTNCTCTTTGGGAGGAAAGAAAACAAATAGGATGTTATTATAGTTAAAGAGTTATTTTACTTTTTATGTTTTCAGAATCTTGTTCCCATCTCCTCATTATCTTAGATAAGAATGTTTGTTGGCAGTTTTTTTTAGTGATGATCTTTTGTTATAAAGAACATATAGCCTACATATTTTAATCCAAATTTACATTCTTAGATAACTGTTAAAAGCATGGTCGCACCTTCATTCATTTATTTCTTCACATTATTTTATCTACAACATATCCTAGTAAATAAACTTGTTCCCAAATAAATTCTTGTTGTGTTCTTAGAATTAATAAAAGAGTTCAGAAATATATTTCAGCACCACAACCGGGTATTTCACTTCTGTACTCTGACTTAAAGGTGTCACACAGTTTATATCAGTCTCAAGGAACTTAATTGAATCCAACACTTTCATATTAACTATTATTTCAAATGTTTTTATACCTAGAAGAACTGTAAAGTAAAGGTCACTATTCTGTAAAGCTTTTACTATTCCATATGAAGTGTGCAAAATAGCTGAAATGCAGAGATTAATTGATAATTTCTCGCTTTTCTATAATAAGAAAAGCCAAAATAACGGAGGCTTAATATTGTTTTATACATTTGAATGAAAGAAAAATTACATTTCAAAAACATAAAACTTCTATAAATTAAATATGAGGTAGCTGCTATAAAAATAATTTTGCCAAAAAACCCCAACAAAACAAAAACAGCAAAAAAAAAAAATCCCTGAAACATTTAAAATTTGATAGGTATCAGATTTGCAGGGAAAGCTTGAGTAGTCAGCTCTCCAATCAGGGCAGATCAGAGCAGGTTTCTCAGAGTTTTCTGCATCTGGGTTTTGACAACTTTCAAGAATGGAAGCTGCAAGGAATCTTCCAGTGCTTGATTATACCCATAGAGAATTGATTTTGGTTGAACTGACTCCTATAAACTTTCCCCTTACTTGCTTTTCTCTTTGTTTCAGAAAAATATATAAAATGATCGTTATATCTCTACATAATGAATTTTTCAGTGACAAAATCAGTTTTTCATAGAGAATTACTGCTTCTGTAACCTTCCATGGTCTTGCTTCTTCTAAGAGAAAATGAAGCACAACACGATTCATAAGAAATTGAGACCTTAATAAAAAATGCAATAAGATTATAGGAACTATAAAGAATGTAGCTGTTCTCAGTGAGGATTAATAAGATTTTGGGGAGTGACTTTTGCTCCATATTAACATAAGTTTCAATTTAGAGNTATGAAATAATGGATGTCAATATGAGAGTTACCCAAGGTGCAATTGTACTAGATGGTTATGTATTCAATTAATGAAGTGGTTGCCTAAGGGCATACATGCAGTGCCATTTTTGCTGATTTGGGGCAGTCTGCTTGGTGTGTCTGCCTGTACAGAAGAGGAACATGCACAGCTATTCAGTTAACAGATGACACAGTGACTGTAATTACTAACAAGTCACAAAATGTTATGAGGAAATGATAAGGTAGATTATGGGTCATTATGTCAAACTCTGAATATCAGAGTTGATTTTTCCAANGATAGCACTCAGCTAAACTGATCAACAAATTTAAATCTAAACATGTGAAAAATGATTTGCTCCACTTATATATATATATTTTTTTAAATTCTCACCTTAAAAACATCTAATTTTTTAATAAATTTTGTGTACTCTGGATAGAGTAGACAGAGAATATTTATTCATTGTTGCTGTCAGGAGCTTCTGATTCTTATGCCCACCTATATAGGCCTCACTTAACCCACACAGGCCCTACATGCCATGATAAGTCTCACTTGAAAATACCTTTTGTCTGGAAATCCTGGAGTTTCTTTTTAGCTCAGAGACTCTACCTCTGTTGGCAGGATTGCTGTTCATGCCTGTATTGTGAAAATAATTGCTTCTGGCTCATTTCACGGAGCAATCTTGCTCTTGCTGTTCCCTTTCTGTTAATTGGAACCTCCAAACAGAGGACAATTAAGTGAAAATCTTTTAAAA
>OAMK01000023.1:341013-411050 GCA_900205225.1 Saxicola maurus maurus | reverse complement strand
TGTTACTATTTAGGATGTTTTAATTGTACTATGTATACATTAAAATGATGGATTATATTAGCAGTGTAAACATTCTCAGAGTAGTCTCACAGTTGTTTCATTCTGCCACTAAGAGATGAAGATGATGTTTCAGTAATTTTCTAACGANAAAATCTTTTCTGTTGATTTCTTTAAGCTTCCACTGGCATTTCTGTGCCGTGGGTGCAACTTGTCAAGAGGAATTTCTTGACACACTTTTTATTAGCACTAACAGTATGCCTAATGTGGTACAATTAGCAGAATGCAGTAGACTTACCCTGTGAGTGCTTCAGGAAACTTGACATGGAATTGTAGTTCAGACCTTAGAGGCTGTGTGAAACTTATTCAAAAGATATAATAAGAGAGTTTTGGGGGAGGGGTGTTGGCTTAGTATTATTTTTAGAATGCTTGATTCTGTTCATTATTGGTTCCTTTTTCCACCTTATCTCTGAAATTTTGGAAACAGAAACCAAAACACAAAACAGAANAAAGCAACTTATTGTCACAGAAATATAATTATAATTAAAAATATTTTTTCAGATTTAAATCTTGCTTGATAATAGCGACTTTTACACACACTCTTGAAACATATTTGCACTGGAAAGGGCAAATAATTAATTGCTGTTACAGAAAATAAATAGAAACAATGACTCACTCCGTAAAGATCTTGACATTGTATTTCTTGCCTGTAACNATTTAGAGACAAATGCATGCCACCTCAGATGATACTTGAAAGTGTTTTATAGAGAAGGAAATATAGTTTGTCTACAGGAATGATTAATAACAAAGTTTCCATAAAGCAATAATGAAATCTGAAAAGTATGAGGCAGATTATGAGAATGNCTAAGTATATGGGTTAGAAATAAAGGAATTGGTAAAGCTTTATAGCCTTTTTTCCTATGTAGGCAAAGTTCATACTGAAACAAACTGAAAATCTTTGCTTCAATAATGGACACACAGCTGGAGAATAGGTGAGTGGCTTGCCCATGATGTAATAACTTTTTATCAGACTAAACTAGAAAACACCACTATAAAAGACTCTGTGGTCCAGGAGGAATCTTCACTGTTTGTATCTGACATTTAAATGCCAGCTGTCTACAGCTCCCTATTTAATGCAATCTGATGGAGAGTGAGACAGTGGAAAAAAAGTAGTGAAAGAAGCAGCTATACTGGAAATTGGATATAAGCTGTTCAGACATAATTTGCTCTGGAATTTGGCACTGTCTTGGTTTTGTGAAGATTTATTCCTCCACTAAATTAAGCATAACCTGGAGAACTAGAGTCATTTTATCTAAAGTCCAAATTCTAATAATTTTACTAGAGCAGAAAAATACTAGGATAGAAAACATTCAATTTCTTAAANGCATGAAGCTGTCTGTCAGCATTTTTGCAACTACTTATTTTTTAAACTAATTTATCAATGAAGTNAGCTTTACTATTTCATTCACCCGCTTCTCTTTCTTTTATATATGGATGTAAATTTTTTTTGCTGGACATCCTCTCTAAGTGTCTGTAAACCTTTTTCTATTAAATCTTACAGGGTAAGAGTGATGATTTCAAAATGATTAAAATATTTTGAGATCTCACATTTTAACAGCATAAATGGATAGATGAAACCAAACACTATTGCTGGTAGGGGAGAATAAAGAAAACCACATGAAAAATTGGTGTCCTATATGTCATTGCTCTAAGGAATACTTATCTANAAGAGGGAGAAAATGAAAATATATTTAAACACTTAACTTGTATAAGCAAAGAACAAGGTAAGTCATTGCCATCTGTATCCTGGGGATTTGGTTCAGAGATTCAAAGACCTAATTCCGAAGTTTCCAGAATTTGCTTAAAAATTAACAATATCTTTAACAATATCAAAGGCAGTTAAACACGATGGTCTTTTTTGCTCCCCTGAGATTCCTTTGTGCCAAGCTTTTGATACAAATATTTGATATTTCATCATTAGGGAAAAAAACAAAACAAAACAAAACAAACAAAAAAAAAAAACTGGACAGGTTTACAAAATAAATTCCAAGTTTGAAATGTAGCTGATAATTTTAAGGAGAAAATACTTTAGTGTTGGAACCCTGAAGCCTGGGAGTTTGGAACTTTCTGTGCTTTCTGACTCGATCCTCAAGGGAACACTGCTTTTGTGGAGCCACTTATCTATTAAGTTCCAAAATATTTGTTATCTTTTNAATGAAAATACCTTGATTACTAACTTGATTACTACTATATGTTAAAAATTTCGTCCATGTTTTGATATGTCTTTAAAAAAATATTTTTAAATTGTAGTAGAACTTTCAATGTTTCATCATTAAANAGCCATACATTTTGTATGCAGTTTATTTCTACCATTAAATTACTGTGTCTATTTCAGTGATTTACTTTGCCTTTAAGACTTGGGCCTGAAATAAATCCCTAAACCTTGAAACTTACAATATTTAATATTCAAGTAAATTTTACTTTTTATTGATATAAATGGCTCACCAAAGAAATTTGTTCCATACTAATGCAACAAGNCATGATCAATAAGGTGATCAAACCAAATTTTTGGAATTTTCATGAGCAGATTTGCTTTATGCCTTTAACTTTTTCTGTCCCTATACAGCAGTCATCAAAATATGTGCATAATGTACTTTAAGTACTTCAGAAAATGTAGTATTGATATTAATACGTTATCACCAACAGATGATGAAAGCTTCAAGAAAATATCAATAAAATCATAATAAGATCATACTAGCACCTTTAAAATCCCAAACTGGTTTTGTTAAAGTAATTTAAGTCAGGACTTCTAAATAGGAGGTATTTTATGTTGTGAGAANGTGAAGCAATGGTTAGATGATATGAAAAGTAACCACAAGGTAAGTGGAAGAAGCAATAAAAANAAAAAAATCTATCAGTAATCTGATGTTCCCTTCTATTATTTTCATTCTTGTCAGCTCCAAAATAATTCAGAAGACACTGCAGGAAGACTGTGGGGTTCTTTTTTAATTCCTCCTCCTGGCTTCAAAGAATTATGTAAAGAGCATGGAATTTTCCCTCTTTTCTCATTGTCTGTGCTGCAGAAGCTCTCATCTNGTCTGCATAGTATCTGTCAGTGAAGGTTCTAGGTGACTTACACTGCATCATGCTTCTTAACAACAGCATATAATGAAAGGCACAGCCACACAGAGAGGCTGAAATGCTACATGGCTTCAAGACATTTAGAAAATGGAAAAAAGAGATGAAAAACAATTAAGAAAGGGAGATGCAATCGTTGTGAGAAATTGTATTTATAGAACACAGATAGGCACTAAATAACAGGGGAAACAGAAATATAAAAAGGACAGCAACAAAATCAGAAATAGCAAGTCAATCTGACTCAGGAGTGGGAATGAAAAGCTACAAGAACATGTGAAAAGGGAATTTTGTCTGTCACATGGTAATGAGACTCAGGATTCCTGCATTTCCTCCTGATCCACTTTTATTAGTGGTTGCAAAGCAAACTTTGAGATTTTTTTTTCCCTCCAAGGACTGTCTCTGGACAAGCACAATATTCTTGTTTTCCTGACTGCCATTTGACATCATGGGTGCCACACAGACTCTTTCAGGGGTCAGGGTAATCCTCTGGGTGTGCTGTGATGAAGAGACTGTGCTTTGTGAGAGTGAATATGGTNAAAAGACCTCTATGACTATGCTTAAGCCCTTGCTTCACAGCAAGAATGGTTGAGACTGGAAAGAACCCCTGCAAGGTTTTCTTGCTCACACACACCTGCTTGCCCCTCCTGCCATCCTAGATGATCAAGCATATTCAGGACATTGTCCAGTTGTGTGCTGAGTATCTCCAAGGATGAAGAATCTGCAACTTCTCTGCTTGGCTTGTTCTGGTGTTTGACCATCCTTGCAGTAAGAAATTGTCATCTTGTGTTCAGGTGGAATTTCAGGTGTTTTATTTTGAGACTCTTGTCACTGGGCACTTCAGAGAAGGATCTGATTTCCTTGGTTTTGTTCTCCATGACCTGGTTGTGTCTGGGATAGNATGAATTTTCTTCCTGGTAGCTGGTGTAGTGCTACATTTTAAATTTAATACAAGAACAATTATATTTTAGTTGTGGCTTACCCTNAGTTGAGATCCTCTCNGTTTCCCATGCTCTGNCAGTGAGGAGATGCACAAGAAGCCAGGAGAGACCATGGCCAAGAGAGCTACATGAACTGGCAAAAGGGATATTTCATGTCAGTATGGACCCCAAACAACTGGAGGGAGCTGTTTAGAATCCATAAATTGCTGCTCAGGGACAGGCTGGGCACTGATCANTGAATGCTAAGCAGTTGTGTTGTGCATCACTGATTTTGATTGTTTAATTCCTTTCTCTCTTTTTCATATTGATTTTGATTATAATTATTGATATTACTATTTCTTCTTTTATTTCAGTTACTTAATTATTCCTAACACACAGATTGTATATTTTTTTCACAATTCTACTATCCATCCCACTNGAGTGGGGACTGTTTTTGNTTGGTTTGGTTTAGTTTGATCTTTAGGTTTTTTTTGGTCTTGTTTGTTTTAAAAGACAGTTTATTCAAAGACTGATTGTTCATTTCCTGTGCTTTAAATTCTAAAGACAGCACTTGAAATTCTCTTAAGAACGTTGCAGCTGGGATTCCTAGAGAGAGCACATTCCTGAAGTTTATATTGTAGCTGAAAGGAAGCATATCATAAAGGGGCTTGAGCAATGAAAAGAAACAAAATTTTTGTNATTCTTGCTATATATATAGGACTGCAGTTTCCAATGTCATGAGGAAAGTGAACCACCCAGATTTTTAATAACAAATATTGGTAAAAATTGGGATAAATTAGGTGTTTAAACTGAAAATGCAAAATATTGCTTTTCTTTTGTCATTTTTTTATTAGTTCTTTTATGGTATCACATTCAGAGCTACTTACATTTCCAAAAGAATTGAAATTAGATAAATGAATATTCAAAATCCTCATCTGGGACTAGATTTTTTCAGTAGAAGTGTATAACTGGTGAGTATTGGGTGGACAACGAGCATNTGGGTGAGTCTTGAAGAGCTATAATAAATGTGATACATCAGGCTAACATCCANTATCAGTGGGGTTCTCCAGGGCAAAATTTTAGGCCCTGGGCTCTTTCATGTTTTTGTAAGTTTTCTGGATGTGTGGTTTGAATGTACACTAAGCAAGTTTGCTGCTAATAATGAGAGAGAGAGCTGTGGGAGTCCTTTGAGGGTAGAGAGAGTTTACAGAGATCTGAGCAGACTGAAGGGCTGGGCAACAACCATCAATAGGGAGGCATAATCCTGGTTATAGATATAAACTGGAGCACAAGAGGCTGAAGAACAATCCCCCAGAAGGAGATCTGGACTTTTTGGTCAACAGAAAGTTGAGCATGAGTGAGGAGTGTGTGAGGAGTGTGCCTTGCCAGCCAAAAGGACTAGCCCTGNCCTGGGGGGAATCAGGCACAGCATTGCAGCCAGGCAAGGGAGGGGATTGTCCCACTCTGCTCTGCTCTGGTATGGCTTCAGCTAGTTACAGGCACCTCAATATAACAGGTATGTCCAGAGTAGAGGGGGGAGACCCAGATAGTGGAAGAGGCAAGATTGCTCAAAGGCAATACTTAGGAGGAGAGACTGAGATCACCTGGCTTAGAAAAAGGAAGGTTGATGAAGTGTNACCTCATCACAGTCTTCACCTTGGTGTAGGGGGACACTGGATAGGAAGATGTTCATCTGCTCTCTCTGGTGACCAGCAANAGGATACAAAGAAATTGCACAAAAAACTGCTAGGGGAAGTTCAGATTGGACATAAAGAGAAGGTTTTTCACTAAGAGGGTGGTTAGTCACTGGAACTGGCTCCCAGGGAAGTGGTCACAGCACCAAACCTGTCAGTTCAAAGAGCATCTGGATGATGCTTTTAATCATATGGTTTTGTTTTAGGTGTTCCTGCAGGAAGAAGGGAATTGGACTTGATGATCCTTGACCCGAAAACAATGCACCTTGAAAATTNTATGGTCTAAGCTCATCTGAAAATCTTTTCAAAGAATTGCATTTTAAGACCAAGATCTGCATAAAATTGAAAACTGGCATGGAGAAACAAGCATTACTTNACAGCAATACAGGCAGTATTTAGAAATGTACACTGCTCTGCTTCATTGCACAACTAGGTAAAAGGTACAGAGGGTTCTGTGCTAATGTCCTCTGGCTGTTGTGAATGAATGATTTATTANAGAATTATGCCTATGAGAGTGAGAGTCAGGAAGATTACATGTGTCACATATCTCATGGTATACTTGCACTTAAGCTGCCTCATCCTACTGCATAATTTATAATTGAAAACTTAACCAGTGAATAATGTTGTAAAAGGCTGCAGTAAAATAAAATTTAAGCTGTCAAAATTTGTTATCAAATTAGTGTAGGAATAGGAAGATAAATCACATAATATGTAATTCATTAAGTCAGTGACAATTCAAATGAGTGAAAATGTCCATTCAATCATATCTGTGGCATCACAGTAAAAAATGAACCAAAACACTTCAAACCAAACCTAAAAAAGTTTAAAATTTGAACTAACTAAAAGTGCGTAGGGATTGCTTTCTGATACTGAAATGCAATTAGAGCTTTTATTCTACAGAAAAAGGAAACTACATAAGTAGTTGTAAATCAAGTTGGTATTTAACACTGTTTTCAACTGTCTATGCAGAGATTAACATACATTTTGTCTGAGGCTCATGAACTCCAATTTATACTTTTCAAATCTTTCAGTATAATAATCACAAGGGTAATTTATAATCAGCTATATCATTATTCCACTAAATGAGATATTGAAATTCAGCATCTTTATGAGTCTCATTCATTTAACTTCAGTTTTTTAATGTTTCTGAATACCAACAATAAGAGAATTTAAAATAAAGAGAATGCATGGTCAGGTGTTTTTGACCAACTTTATCATAATCAAGAACACCCAATGACACGCTCACCTACCAAAATTTGCTAGTGCAAATTTGAGAATAGATATTGTGAAGTCTGAAGGAAGTCTTAGAAAAAGCAAGTTTCCACTTGAAATTATGGAATAATATTCTGTTTTGTGTGACTAACCATTCTTACTCCTTTTTTGTGAGTGTAAATACAAGTGCTGATATAAAGAGTTTTATAAAACAAGCTAAAAAATCAAAATATGTGNATATTTGTTGTGATCAAGCATGACATTTTTCTTTATGAGAAAAATCTCAAAGAATGGGCTATCTTTATAAATAATCTACAGTATAAATGACAGCATATGCTTTCAAGATCTTTAATTGGTGGAGAGAATTAGGATTTTCAATAGCATGATTCTGTAATCTATGTAGGTGTATTTCTAAGGGTAATTTTACTTTTGAATTGTAAAGTTTTCTATGTTGACTGTAAAAGTGAATTCAAACAACTAGTCTAAATGTAGATTTTTATTTGGTGAAATTCTGTCATACATTGTCAATCTGCACTTCTGTTGGTAATTGTAGTTTCTCCCTGTTTTTCTTCACAAACTGAGNCAAATTTTCAAGATTATTTCAGCTTTGCCTTTCCTTTATTTCTTTTATCCCCTGTGAATTTTACTGCCACATCATTGCTGAAATAATGTACTATCATCTTCTATCTAGTATACTTTTTCCGTTGGAGCAGACTTTTATTCTGTTGCATTTGATACCTTAACTATTCCTTATGTTTTTACTTTCTCTTAGTCAAGTTTTAACTTGATTAACTGGTTAGAAACCAATAACCACTACAAATAAGAAACATATATATATTTCTCAACTCAAAAGCACTGCTCGTTGACTAATATTGTAATTTAAAGTAGATGACATCTAAACATCTATTATCAAATACAGCCTTCACCTGTCACATCATAAAGAAATTTCAACNTACTGCCTGATTCCTTATTTAACCTTTATTACAAAAAATATCACTAGCTGACAGTCTTTCCACCTACACTTGCCAAGAAACAAAATTGATAATTTTCCAGCCAAAGGGAGCAATTTTTCATTGCTTCATAAAAAATTTTCCTCTCATGCTCTATTTTTTCTGAAGAAAGTATGACAGTTAGGATCTTATTGATTTCCTTCCTCAATGTCATGAAAATAAAAGGGAAAGGACCAGCACAGAGAAAGATAATTTCTCTTCCTTTTTCACCCTTCCATTTTTTTTTATTTGCGTGTAAAAAAATTTGGTCTGCATCCATCAGAATTCATGAATTCAGCTGTTCTGTTTATTATTTATTTTCTTGTTGATTTATTTTAATCTGGTGTCTCCTTAGTAGATCCACCTTATCTTATGTTTTCTTTCAGTGTCTAAACTGGTAACAAAAGAGGTCCAAAACATTGATTGCCATGGATNTATTTTGCTTATGGATATCATCCCATGTGTCAGGTTGGAATTTTCTTAAAAACTGTCTAAATTTGAAACAAAAAACACTGTTCATGAGCAGTGATCTAGCAACCAAGTTTGTGCTTTTTTACTTAGCTGTGAAACTATCTCCTTCTATTTTTATTTCTTTAAATTTCAAAAGATATAATTTGTCATATTCTGGCATAAGTATTTTTTTAGTGTATATCTGCTATTTGTGTCTTCTTCATACTTGCCTGTTGTTATTCAGCATTTAACAAGAATGTTTTTCATATTTTATCTTGGTGGTATTAAGGTTTATTTAAACTACTTTCAGCATCACTTGTCTCCTNCAACTCTCTCTGAAAAGAGAACAAAACAAGATTTCTGGTTTGATATTCAGATTTTTTTTTCCCTCTGTTCAAATTGAATGTCCGAAGAAACTTCTACACATTGTCAGACAACACCTACTGTGAGTATACTGAAGCACATGATGTTTTATTTTANCATAAGTAGAATTAACTTTCATATTAATATTTGGATCCTGATATGTCATACCTACAGAGACACNCTATTTAAATCATTATCTCAGTTCAATTTTCTTCTGGATATCACAGTTTAATTTATCTCCCCTTCTTCTCCCTCACTGTGAANACATTTTTGCTTTGGCTTTTTTTAATCTATTAGAGCCAGTTTTTATAAACCTTATAATACTTGCTTAAAAAAGTGACCTTAAAGCTTATAATACTAGTTTAAAANTGACCTTAAATAACACATACTAGAGGGATATATTTTGCAGAAGGCCATTTTTTCAGCTTGTCTTTCACCATCCAGCTGTGATGTCAAATCAGCCTGAAGGTGTGTTACTTTGTCAGGTTTTCTAACTAAAAACTACTCTGGATTTTGTTGACACAATGCAGTGTTGCTCAAGGGGCTTTCAACAAGCCCTTCATGTACACTGGACATTTCTGAATGTGTCTATCAGCTAATCCCTCATGCACAAAACCAAAACTTACTGAAGCTAATAAGCTTTATATGTCTTAGTTAGAGTGTTAGAAGAATTTAATATATTAAAAATATTAGAAATATTAAAAATATCAAAAATATTAAAAATATTAAAATACTAAAATATTGAAATATTAAACTATTAAAATTATTAAAATTATTACAATTTTAATTTATTCTTTAAACCTGACGTGCATATTTTAATATACATATTTCACTTGACAGATTCAATTCTGACATTAGTCAGTATTTCACCCCCACACCCCATTTGTCTCTATGATCCTCAAGAAATGGTTTGTAGTTANATATCCAAATTAAATTTGCAAATCAATTGTTATAAGTTTACATTCTTCTATTTTTGCTGTTAAGATGAGAAAGAAGAAAGCCAATTAAACAAGAGAGATAACACAGACTTTGAATTATCAATTAGACCTTAAATTTAGACAGAGAAGAAGCACTTCTATATTGAAAATTTTACTGATTGTGTTCGGACTTCTGAGTTATGCTAGATGAAATTATATTAGTCTCAGTTTGTAATGACAACTGTCAGTTTTTATTCTTTTGTATGATCACAAAATGCAGAAACAAAAGTTTAATCTCTTTTTTTTCTTCTGAAAGTTATTATTAAGCTTCAGCTACAGTTATATTTGAACTCCACTTTATGAAATTACTTCAATTTTATGTAACTCAGTTGTCCTTACAAAAACAGCATACTTACTTCAGATATATTTTTACATTATAAGAATACAGAATAAGATTATTTTCAGTTGTGTTATAGTTCGCTTTCTTGAATTAAACTTCCTAGTTGTATTTTAAATTTATTAAACCGAAGAAGAGATATCTGAGTGTAATTGAAAAGAAAGACTGAAAGACAAGCCCAAACCAAATCAAACCAAAAAACTATTCAGCACAAACTAACTTCATAAAATACTATTACAGAAACTTATACAGGATTTGACAATCATCTCTGAAGATATTAAACCACCTTCTCAAGGCAATTAAATTTGAAAATATTCTGAGTTCTGTGAGAAGTAATTTGGCTCCAAATAAAGCAGTTAAATTTTTTCTTTAGTGTTTCTAAGAAAAATGAGACTTTATCAGGGGTGTGTGGGATTAGTCAGTCCATCAAGGTCCTTTTATGGGAAGCAAATTATTGCACTTTTAATCACTGATTCGAACATCAGAGCACTTAGAAAATTAGAATTTATTCCACATCTCATTGTTATTAATCTTTAAAAATTGAATACTAATAACCCATGCTCACATTTAACTATGCATATTTTAGGTGTTGCTGCAAGTTCTAGATATTACTTTTGAATTTTTTTTTCTTTTTAATTTTTGGTCTAAACAAGCTTAAATCCTTTGTGGGGCTAAAGACAAAGTCAGCTCACCAGGCTAAATACACATCCAACATCTAGGATTAATTAACTTTCACAAGATGAGTTTTGCCACATGACAGCTCTAAGAGGAACCCCTGAAGCTGTGAGTGCCTAGGGTTTAGACAGATAACATCAGTTCAGATGAATCCCAGCCTGGCAGGTTTTTGTTAGGGACCAGTGAACACAAGCTAAAGATTTAATTCCAGGATATATAGCTCATTATAATTCCTGTCTGTCTACATAAAATCAGATTAATTTAGTATTAATATCTAAATATTAAAATGTATTTTCACTTAGAGAATTGTGAGAATAAAATCAATAGTTTAAAAAGAGAAAAAATNTGTAATTAGTTGAAATTAAGAAAATTTTGAGTAGTTTTGTCTTTATTATGTAATTTTAAAATATACTTTAAAAGTCTTAGATTTCTCAAATTTAGCTGGCAGTTATCTTTAAATATGCTATTTTTAAACACTTTAAATATCTTAGGACTCTGTGTTTATATATTTATTCATATTTCATCGAGCAATGTTTTTTAAAATCTCTTGTTAAATTATTATTTTATGTACCAGCAACTACAATTTATAAACAAATATATAAATAAGAAAATCAAATTTACTTCCAATAAATTTATGGGATTAGAAGATAGATTTAAGGGATTGCCACTGTAGTAAATTTTAATAGATTTTTGATTTTTAGTTTTTTCCTTTATTTTCACAAATTTTGAATTTGAGATTATGGAGATTTTCTTCAAAAAATGTATTTTTAAAAGCTTAAACAATACAACAAATNAAGTAAGAAGAAGGTAACAAAAATAAGTCAGATCCATTATAAAACATAAATTAAATAGTAATTTATTTTATTTAATGCCTGTCAGTCTTTTGAGCTTTTAATTTTCAGCTTTAGATGTGTGAAAAGAACAATTAGCTCCCAAGATTATTTTATTAATTAGAAAAAATATATTTCCCTTTTCAGTGATTTCTTGATATTCTTACACTAGTANTGTGAATGAGCATTTTAAGGTTGCTTAAAAAAAAAACAACAAAGGTATGAGGAGAAACAGGTTTGCTATAAAAGCAACAGCAGAACAAAATTCCTTGGCAANGTTCATTCTACTCTTACCATATGGTTAAAGCACAGTGAGGAAAAGAAATATCCAAAATCAATCAATCCAAATGAAAATAAAGCAAAAATTATCTATACATGGGCTGGGAAGACAGGGAGACAAAGCATAAGAAAAGGTAAGGATAAAGTAAACATGGTCTAAAGGCCCAACAGCACTTAACTTATCTGAACTTAAACTCAACAGCATTTAAATTAATTGATAAGTTAAACAAAGGATTAATATAGAAATTACCACAACAGTAACTTACTTATAGGCCTAACTTAAAAATCCAAAGTAGTTAATAATCTAGGAGAGCAGCTTTCTTAGTACAAGTGATATAACATCTCCACCCTCACATGCACACAGAGTTTGTACAAATTACCTGGGGAAAATTCCCCTTGAATTCATCAGATGCCTCTGCCTCTTCTCAATAGGAAAAGGGATGGGGTTGTCAGCCCAGGATCCATCTTCATTCAGCATCCTCTGAGTAGNGAAAACTTGAGAGTTCTCTGGCTCTGAGAGGCCCCACTCAGTGGGACTGTGCTGGTCACAGCTGCTGTGGTCCAGGAGGGCTCAGAGGGTCTCTTTTTGGATGCTTTATAGGGCTGCAAGAGAGGGAATTGCAGTCACAATATTTTTTTGTCCAATACATGTGGGTAAGTTTCTTTGAAAGTTAGATAACAAAAATACTATTCCACATGGATTGATATTCAGGCAAAAAAAAAAAGGAAGTCTCCAAGGCTGTTCCTAAAAATCATCAGGAGCTTATTAGACAACACAAGTTCCTGTGTGCAGACAGTGCTTCTGCCAAGCTCAAGAGGAACTCAGGCCAGGTGCTGCTGAAGCCTAATGAACGTTAATTAAATGACAGTGTTATCTGGGAAGGGAGGGATGCACCTCCAAAAGTGGTCAGAGCTTTGGCTGATGTCGTGGTCTGGAATGTCACAGACACACAGCTCTACTAGAGGCTTCTGAGACAATGAAGACAACAGTAGATCACATGGGACTTAAATTTACAAGACACCTACCCTCCANTTGGACTCAACATGAATCTTAGAATAAAATCTTGACAGCCAGATAAACATAGGCATACATCTGAAATTCTATTATTCTTTATTGTATTCTGTTGGGGAATCTGACCTCCTTAAGCTTCCAAAGGTGGTCAGAAGTTTTCTTTGGGTGCTATGCCTTATCTGCTGCACTATGTGACTAAAAAATACAAAAATGCCTTTAAAAAGAATACAAAACATATACACATATATTTAACACACTTATGCTTTATATGGAAAAGAGGGAAAGAACAGTGATTCCACAGTATAGAACTGTTTCAGTCAGTATGATGTTGGGACCAGTTCCAATCCTCTTACCTAAAAGGACACACTAGAATAGGAAGTTTCAGAGAACAGCAAGAAGGATTGATAAAACTAAGATTTACATGTGGAAGGTTGAGTAGTCTAAAACTTCTCAGCCTGCAAAAGAGAAATAAATGCAAAGTTNTGTCTAAAAGCTTTTACGTTGTAGAATCAAAGCATATGGGGCATCTGTTCACAATGTCTTCTAATAAAAGAACTCCAGCCACCAAATAAGAGTCTGGAATCTAAAGAAGAAGGTGGTATAATTTCAAGAAGAGAATAGCAGACCTCTTNCTGCTTTGCAAAGAGTTTTTTATGCTGGGAATTTAAATAAGCTTGAGGAGAAGATAGACTAATTGTTGGAAGAGAGATCCACTGTAGGTTTACCAACTAGAAAAGCTAAATGCTAGTAAATAGAACAGAAAACAGTCAGAAGATGGAAGAGCATTACAAGGAAAGTCTCACAGAGCAGTCAAGTCTTCAGCTTTGCTTGACCATCTATTTATGGGCACAGTTTGAAANAAAGTAGGATGGGTGAACAATATGTATGAATCACAGTTTAATGCAATTCTTCCTTTCAATTCTTTCTTTGAATTGCAGATGGANTAATTCCTTATCTTTCATCCCAGTTTTGAAGGCACAATCATCTTGAAAATGANGATTTTTGCTAAATTCTTGTCTCTTGGCAACACTACTAAGAATGAGCCAGGCAATAAAGAGGGAATATTAAACTCGTAGGTTGATAAAGATTGATACATTTGACAATTAAGAATTCTGGACTTCCACTTATGTTACCCAGATGTATTTAAAAGTNATAGAACAAAAGACATAATGGCTTGCAAGAGAGCTGTCACAGGAAATTTCCCATTAATTGAGCCACAGAATGATGAGAAGCACCTGTCTTAATAGATGCTGCCTGGAATTTCCCAAAATATGTGGCTGAGTTTTATAATGACTGTTTAAAGCACCATAGAACAATAAACCTAAAATCAAGAACCAAAATCCACTAACTCCCCTTCCAGATACATACTCTACCAGTTAAGATACAGAGTCTGTTCCATCTTTTTTGACATATAATGTTGAACTATTTTCTTTGACTGCAGCTAATTTACTAGCATGCCTCTCTACCTCTTTTGTTCCTCTTGATCTTTTTCCTGGGTAAAAACTATGTGTTGTCCCACAAAATGTACATGATGCTCAGCCTAGAAATGCCAAATTCTGAGTCAGTATTCTAAATTTTTGGTCGGTATAACATGGTATGTATAAAAATAATTAAATGTAAATGTATTTTGTTAAAAAAAAAAAAAAAAAAAAAAAGAAAAAAAAAAAAAAGGTGAGGCACAGAAGAAGGTTGCCCAGAGAAGCTGTGAATATCACATCCCTGAAAATGTTCAAAATTAGGCTGAGCAGGGCTTTGAGCAAGCTTATTTCGTAGAAAGGGCTTCTGCCCACTACAAGAGTCACTGTCTGTAACCTTTAAAGGTCACTTCAAATGCAAACCATTCTNTGGTGCCATGATTCTGGGATTCTGTTGCCTGACTATGGCTTTCCTAATTAGCTCACACAGATGAACCATGATACCAGGAGATCATCAGTATTCATAGCTCTTACTGAGGAATTTAATCTTCGAGCTAAATGGTTTCTCAAGTCCAAAAAAAAAAAAGAAAAGTGTTATACGGCAAGTTAGAAGACAGATGTTAGCATAGAAAATTAAATGTTGAACAGCTGTAACATCTGAAGAGAGGAAAAAGTGAAGGAGAGGATATGAGGCCAGACAGGAAAATCGTAGAAAAAGTTCTCCACTGCTCAGAAAATTAATCAGCACTTTGGTGAAAAACAGGATTCATAAATAAGAGTGCTACAAGTACGTAAGCAGGTCAATGAAGGCTAAATTTATTATTTGTNTATTAGTCTGTGACTTCAGAGTAGATATAGGGTAAACTTTATCAAGAAAAANAAAATATTTCAAGCAAGAATTGTTTTTGAATTTTAAAAATTGTTAGTTCACAATATTTCTGTGAACCTGTCCCATTAATATAGGATTTACTGAACACAGAGTGTTTCAACAAGTTTTCTTTAGGCATTTTAATGAAAATTGTTCATGATTTTATTGAACAGTAAATTATGACTACTTATTCACCTGTAATATTCAGAACCTGAAACCCAGATTCTATTGCATTCCACAATAAAACTCCAGAGGATTAAGAAAACAAATATCTGTCTAACAAAAGTCTGTTTCTCAGAAGTAAGTCTGTGTGGGCAGATTTTTCACAGAATTCTCATTAAAGTCAGACAGTAGTCCACCTCTGCAGAGAAGAAAAAAAAAANAAAAATTCCGAAGAAAAGTATAGTACAATTTGAGCCAGNATTTTAATCAGATTGTATATGGACTTCAGTGGAATTTATGAATAATTTTTTGAGTTATGTGTAATTTTGACTGTCACAATCTGCTTGTGAATATGTCAGGATGATATATCATTGTTGAAGTTCACTGAGTTCCTACTTAATTATTCTTAAAAAAAATTCCACATAACTAAAAAAACCCAAACAATACAACTTATTTAAGATTTTTTGTTTGATTCATATAGCCTAAGGTTCATAGAAATATTTTTCAATTACTTATCTTTCCATAATGCAGATTCAAGGTCAGCTTGCTTGTGCTTTTTTAGCAGAACAATTACTGTGCCTTTCATAGAAGTAACATATTTTGAGATTACCCTGTTAGCAGTGAGGACTTATTATTTCTTATGATAACATTTTTTTCCATAAATGCATACTCAGTTCTTTATGACTTTAAGAATAAAGTAGTCCTCAAAACATTAAAAAAAAGNCCACCACAACAAAAATAATCAAAGCACAAAACCCCCTTACAGACTCTAGAAGATTTTGAGCTTCCATTCCTTTTGGAAGGAGTGAACTTTCTGTGGCTGAAGTGAGCAGCTCTGGTGACAGCAGCACTCTTTTGTTGCCCAGAGTACCCTAAACCCTTTCTTTACTAACACNGTCCACCACTTCCTTGGTTGATTTTGCATCCTCCTCCCCCTCTTTTGTTTCTGGTTAAAATCTTCCTTATCTGCCTGTTGAAAATGTTTTTCCCCTATTTTAATCTTAAGCCTCTTCCTAGCAGTCCTCAGTTCTCAAAGGCATGACAGTAAAACCCAAATCTCTTTTGTTGACATGAACACATGAACTCTTGAAGCAGATGCTGACACACAGGATAAGTCTACTCCTTCTCAAGCCCTTTACCTGCAACATTAGGCTTAAGTGGAAAACCACCCTTGTTCTTGTCCCTAGAGTCAACTATCCTGATATGCTCCAGGTCTTCCCTGGTATTGCTGTTGGTGCCCATGTGGAAGAATATCAGGGCATTACAGTCCAAAGGCCAGGCNAGTTTTGACAATCTCCCCATTATGTCCCAGGTTCAAGCTTCTGGCCAGCAGAAAAATTTCTTGTTAGCTGATCAAATCAGCGAATATGTACTGCATCTCCTTGAACAGGGACTCTCCACTGCTGAGAGTCACTGCTTCCTTCCAGTGATGCTGTGTGTGTGAAGCTCAGCTGGTTCAAATGCTCTGTTGACACATGCTGCAACCCCTCCTGTGAAAGATGCAAACTTGCAGCTGGTGCTTACTGTGTTTTACTGTGGGAGTATTGATAAGGTAAAAATGTCTCACATGTAGCTGAAGTTCATGTTTTACACCTCTTGATTCACTAATTAATCTCTGGCTGGTTTAGACTCTTCCCATTCTGCCCTTAAGCATCTACTTAACAGAAGTACATTTTTTTCTCAATATGTAGGTAAGTAATATAGAAAGAGAAACCTAACACCATAAATAAATAGAATTGTAGAATAATCTGAGTTGGAAGGGATGCATCAGGATGATCAGCTCCTATTGCTTATACTTAGAATAATACCATGTGCCTGGGAGCATTGTCCAAACACTTCTTGAGCTCTGTCAGACTGGTTGCTTTGATCACTTCACTAGGAATTGGGATCTTATTCCAGGGCCCAACTGCCCTTTGGGTGAAGAACCTTTTCCTGATATCAGACCTAAACAGCATATTTAGACTTTGTGATACTTGACCTTAGAAATTGCTTTTTGGACTTTTGTGGCTTAATACATAGTATTAATTAAGAATGTCACTACATTAATTTTCAATCATCAGCAATACAATTTCTAATCAACTCTATAGTTAGCATAAATTGCAGGGTTTAAGTAGCAATGGGCTACAGGGGTGATTTGTGTGGAAAGAGACTGTGAACTGTCAAATGACAGTCACATCCCATTCTAGACATCTCAAACTGTTGTTAGTAGCCCCTCATGCACCAAAAACTGCAGAGCAGCAGACAAGCACAGCACCCATACTCAGATGTGTTTCAGAAATAAATTGGAAGCTGGAGGCTAGAGACACACTGCTCTGCACATTTTGGAGGTCCTNTTGGAGATACACTCAGGGAGGGCAAATATGAAGCCAAAAAGGTCTTCTTTTTCTTTAATTCCTCTATCAAAGATACAAAAAAAAAAATTTATGACTTGCTCAAAAACAGATATCATGGTACTTATTAGCATGCACAAATTTCTGAATTCAGTCCCAAGTACCCTCTCAGCCCACCTGCTTCTCAGATAACACATTTTTCTCACAGGTCATGAAGTGCAAAGGGTACTCAGAAAATTATATTCTTCATGTGATTCTGTAGTTTCTATTTGTTGCCTTTTTCATTCATGTTTCAGGCATTNACAATAATATTAAAATATTTGCAAAATCTACTCATATGTATCATTTACATAAGTTTTAGTGGCAAAATATTAAGACAAAGTAACCTTCTAAGTGTCTGAGAATAGAAAATATGGAAGGATATTTATTCATTGATTGATGAACATCAGATTTAAGAGTTTATCTTTTTTTCTCCATTATCAGTTCTCAGCCTTTGTTTTAAAGAATTTTATCGCCAGACTGCAGAAGTTTCACTGTTAACAGGTACAACAGTTCAAAAAGTTTCACAAATTTATGAAAAAAATAGTTCCTCCATCTCTCTCATTTTTATTTGTTCAAACACTTTATACACTTTTGTGATTCTTTCTTCCTTAGACCTTTTTGCAAAGGTAGGTGAGAATTTTCTCAGAAAAATATTTTCACAGGGAAATGTAAAGTGACTTGGAATTAAACATATTTTCAAAGGAAATTGTTTAAAGGTAAAAGTTGGTGTATATTTGATTAAGCTACTTTAATCTATAAAGCAATAATGTTATCACAAACTCAGTCTGAGATTCTTTAGTGGGAGATTAAAGAAAGTTCCTTTGAAATTAGAATGATACACACTTTTCATGCTGAACATTTGATAAATTAGTGGATGTTAATTACATACTTGTTAGAGAATAAATTTGAAAAGTTTTCTACCTGTTGAATTTNTCTGTCTGTATTTAACTTTTTGCTTCCAACTTTAAAAAAAGTTAGATTTGTGCTCAACCACCAGTTTCTAAACTACCTTTAACCTCACACATAGCCTCCTTTATTCTATTTATGGTTTTCTCTTCTCTTTTGAAAGGATTCTGTTATAAAAGTATACAAGACTGTCAAAGAAACTGTAGTATCCTACATGTCCCATGTGAATATTTTTTAAAATTTTTAACAGCATTTATCATATGGGAAAAATATATTTTTTTACCTACTAGCTTATCTTTTTCAGCTTTTATTTTTCTATGCTTATGTAGTTCCCCACAAAATTAGGACTAGATAAAAAGAAAAAAGTCAAATATGAGTTTGTCATATCAAGTGTTTTAGTAACTCAAGAACTGGACCCACTGCAGCAATTCAAACTAAGTGAAATGATTTCTAGATTGAATACAGTTCAAGAATATACAAATGTGTTCATCTACCATCTACCTACAGAATCTGAGCACAAGATAAATTGACAAAAATTTTCTAAGGGAAACTCCAGACGTCCTCAATTTTTAGGCTTTTCTTGAATTTTTACTCCTGAAAAAAAAAAGAAAAAAAAAAAAGAAAAAAAAAAGAAAAAAAAAAGAAGAAAAAAAAAAGATTTGGCAACCTGTCACACCTACTTTCCTTCTAATTTAATTGTGCTTTTCATAAATGCTTATTTGCTTATTCATTGATGGTTTCCTTCTGCTGTATTAGAACAGGTACTGGCCAGTATTTATGATGAAATGTTTTCAATCTCTGCTCTTTTTGGGATGTCTCAGGTCTCTCTTCCATCAAACACTATCAAAGGATCAGTGCTCCTCTATCTTTGACAAATTCAATTTGTTGTTAGTGATGGCTATGTCTCCAGATTATTTGAAGTGTACTTTTTAATACATCCACTTCCTGTCTCTGCCCTGTGATAATAAGTTATAAGAGATCACATAGATATTNAAAGGCTTTAGAGAACAAGTACTTTTTAGAGTTATGAATTCAATGGCTTTGGGTCTATAGAGAGGTTTGAAATTCCAGCTTTATGCTGTAGCAAGTACTGAACATATATTTCTGTGCTATTATATTGCATAAGGGTTTTCTACTACTGCTGCTATCACAAACAGATTAATTGGGGGATGAAAGGGAGAGAGAAAANAGAAAGAACCAGAGTGGTGGCAGCAGGTGCTGCTTTCCATTTTTCCATCAGTTTTCACTGGCAGCAACAGCCTCCTTCCAGATNTTGTAGGGACTGGTATTTGTATTTAGGAAGTTGCCCTCTATTTTTTGAGGAGATGAAAGAAATTAAGCTGTATGCAAAGGTTTACTGAAAAATGGAATAATTCACTAATGCCATTTGTAACTCTGTTTGCCAGGATGATATGCAATTCTAAGTCCAAAAATCAGCACGAGGAAGAAACATCAGAAGTATATATATATATATATATATATATATATATATATATATATATATATATAAATCTGCAGAAGTGAATCAGCTTCAAATCAAATAAGTCTGTGGTAGAAATGGTGACAGGTTTCAATTCTCACGTGGTTCCATTCTTGTTCTTTGACTACAGGCCTTTTTCATGGTGAAGTGTCTACTAGGACTCCTTTATGAGGCTGAACATATAAAGAGAAATCACAGAATAGTGACAGCATATTTTCTGAGCAAAAGACAAAATAATTATTCACAAAACATGTTCTCTGTCTTTAGAATCATCTTAGTATGCTCATGTTTCTTAATTTTCTAAACAGTCAAAAATTTTTAAATGCAATAAAATTTTCTATTAAAAAAAATGAAATTGAGAATGGGATGTCAACTTTTACTTTTTCCAGTAAGAAATTACTAAGGAATATAAGTCAGAAAAAGCTAGTAAATATGGTTTAGGGAGCCACTACAGTTTTCAAGGAAACATTCTATTCTTGCAACAAACTGTGCTGCAGAACATTGCAAGCTACATTGCCAAATGATATTCAGCATGAAATGTCAGTTAATAGCCTAAAGTTCAACAAATATAAAGATAAAAGTATTTAAAAATATGAAAGTGCTCTAACATATTTAAAATCTGGATGCAATTTAAAATTTTTTTCTGTATTATAAGGGTGTTAAACTGTATCAGCAAAAACAACAAAAAAAAGTTCTTTCTGAAAATCTGTACTTTTTTTATTCAACTATGTTCAGCTGTGTAGAATTTAACACGTACATATAAGAAACATATTTTAGCAGAATGAAAAATAATTAATGTGTTTGATATTTACAAATATTTTTGCATTTTATTGATAAAAACCCAGAAAAATAGAGGTTCAANTTGAAAGATCACAAATAATTTTGCCAGTTGAAATGTTTTAAAGTAAGTACAGTAATTGCTTGAAAATAACATTTGGAAACNTTATGTACTGTCAAAATATTGTTTTGAAGCAGTAAAATTAACTTAACAAATTACTGTTATGTAGCAANCAGTCTCTACACTGAAAGAACCTTTGCATCCAGCACAGAACATAAAATGCTGATACTGACAATAGCAGCAGAAAAGGCAAACTGAAGTGCTTTTATCCCAGACATGAACACTAGCTGCCATAGCAGAAATAAAAGTGACTGCACAGTCTACAAGGGGATGTGTCATTTGGAGAGATCTGCAAATGCCAATTTGACTGAAAAGTCAAGTGTGGAAATTTTTCCCATTTTTCAGCCAATCAGGCACTGGCTTTACTCCTACATGTGTACTGTAGTACACATATGTACTGTGTAATTCAGAAATTCTCTTGAAACCTATTCTTATCAGAAGCAGACTAACATTTATGATACTTTTAAACATCATTCCTGAAAATGATTCCAATTTAGAGGATAGTGTAAATAAAAAAAGCTTCAGAATAAAAAGAAAAATGCCTGGTACATATTCTTGTAAGTGAGAAAATTAAAAGCAAAGAAAGCTCCATTAGACACATGGATTTTCTGAACTCTGTGGAACTTTACTGCTTTTATTTCTTAGAAGTAATACTTTCATAATGAAGCTGAGTATAGTGAGTATAAGTGTGCCCAGCTGGGTAAGCTTTTATGAGCAGGTTGCTGTTTTGTATGAAGAGCTCACCAGCCATGTACTATCTAGAGATCTCAGTAGGAGATGATGAATAATACTGAGTCAGAATTAATCACTGACACCAGCAGAGTGCCAGTCCTGCCTAAAGTCCTTGCAAGCAGCAGATAACTTAGCTTCCAAAACTGAACTGACAGACTTGGCTGATTCACAGGACAAAGGACACTGGACTCTCATCTCTGCTCAAAGCAGAAGGAAGAATCTCCCTCCTGTTATGAATGTGTCCTTATGTAATAGATAGGATGCTCTGGAGCTGGAGGGAGAAGGTGCCACATTAAGCAGTCACAACTAGGAAAAAAACAGTGTTAAAAAGTAGCTCTGACCAACCCTCCATTTTAAAATAAGTACCACCAAAAAAGCACAAAGGCTTTTAGGAACTGGAGTCTTCTCACTGAGAGGCCCTGAATCACTCACTTGTCTGGACAACCTCTCTGGATGGGTTTGCTGCCTACTGGGGCCTGCAATAGCAATGCCACAAAGGCTACCAAACCTAGTAAGGTCACAGAACTATCATCCACTCTTACTCTTTGCATCTTCACTGCAAATGAAGCTGCAATAAGAAGATTGCAAAATATTGAAAGGGACTTCANGTCCCTCAGAGAGAAGCTGAAGGGATCAGGATCACAGGTATTGTTCTCTATCCTCCNATTTGGAGACTGGGACCCAGGAGGAAGGAGATGCATGGATCAGATGAATGACTAGAGTGGCTGGTGCTACAGTCCTGCTTTGGAGTAATATGGTCTGGGATNCATCTTTGAGAGTGTGGAGATACTGATAGTGGATGGGGCACACCTAACCAAGTGGT
Organism: Saxicola maurus maurus; assembly: GCA_900205225.1. Taxonomy (NCBI): domain Eukaryota; kingdom Metazoa; phylum Chordata; class Aves; order Passeriformes; family Muscicapidae; genus Saxicola; species Saxicola maurus. Next base: position 388,524 of record OAMK01000023.1, on the reverse strand, counting down.
GTAGGGATGTCCTGGGAAGAAGCTGTCTGGACTTAAACCAGAANTTTTAACTAGTTTTGGCAGGGAAGAGAATGTACTTCTGAGTGTCAGAGAGGAATCAGGAAACATCAACACTTTGATAAGCAGCAGGGACATACCTATAAATTGTCCCAAAGAAATTAGAGAAGGCTNCTTCTCTTATAGAAGGCTCTTCCCAAAAGGTGAAAAGGTTGATAGCAGTGCCTCTACATCAATGTACCTGACAAGGAAAAGCAGCAAAAGGAGTTGGACACTGTGATGCAGTAATAAAACTATGACCTAGTTGCAGGCATGGAAACATGATGGGATGAATCACACAACTGAATTGAAATAAGACAAGTTCTACCAATAAAATGGAAAAAAGAAAGGCATTGTTTGCTTAGTATGACAAATTGAAGGAATAGAAATTAACTCATACTGATGTTGAACTTTGACTTTTCATCTGAAATAAAACTCAGTTTTTCTTTATGTTAAATCTTTCAGTTTAGTACATTTGCTATGTGTAGGAATAAGGTCAGAAGAGAATAAAAACAAAAGAAATAATGCTTCTGTATATATCTTTCATCTCATTGCACAGGAATTGCTCAATGCATGAGTAGTAATATCAGTCAGACTGTCACAATGATTAAAGAATCAAACTGAAAAGGAGTAGATGGTGTTGTCTTGACATAGACTTGCCTGAAATTCAAAACATTCAGCAGTATCTCAGAGGAAACTATAGCTGACTTGACTGTTTCTTTCCTGGATGTTGCTCACTAACTCATGTTCAGCTTCTGAATTCCTTAGCCAAAATCAAATTATTGTCATACTGTCCTGTAGTTTAAGAGACATGCTTCAAGTCCTGCACATCAATATTTAAACAATAGATGAGCTACTTTAAAAAATTTGATTTATAATGCTACATCTTGCTTGCAAGGATGGATAAAAAATTAAGTTCAGAAGTCAAGCAAAATAAGAAAAGAGGTAATATTCAATAAAATAAATTGTTAATAGGATTGAGTTCAGCAGATCTACCTTAAATTGAATNCAGTGCAATATTTTACTAAGGAAACATCAGGCTAAATTCCTTGAGAACAACTGTGTAATTTAGAACAACTGCTCCATAAGATTCCTGCCAGAATATCTTACAGACCAATGTAATAATGGTTGATTTTTAATTTGGAAATATTTTGAGAGAACTTAATTTAAAAATGACAAAAGGAATGTTCAATTCATAGAGAGAAAGAAAAGGTTGATGCAGCAGGCAGATTGAGTGCAAGCACAGAAAGGTCAGAGAGTCACAAGGGCAGAAAGTTCAAATATAAGTGTGTGTGAAGGTTATAAATGTTGTATCAGGGTCAGGGCACAATTGTCCACCTAAGATATTATTATCCTGCTAGTATCCTAAGTGTCAGAAATAGTATTTTATGTGGCTGTTTATTCTTGTTGCTCTTGTTATGTTAGCCATCTGTTCAACAGCTNTAACATGAGAGGGATTCAGGAATGACCAAAAGTTTGTTTTCTCATTGGTCTGAATGAGTTTGGTGTATCAAGCTNCTCTTTGCAATCCTTCACATGATGCAGAAAGTTCTTTCTTTTCATTTTGCCCAAAATTTAATGTCCCAGCAAGGGTAGAGTTAATTTCTTCTCAGTAGCTCTTCCAGTGCTGTGCTTTGGATTAGTGAGAGAATGGTGTTGATAACACACTGANGTTCTGTTTCTTTGTTTATCCTAATTCAAAGTTTTTTNCCCTTATTGTTTCATGCTCTGCCAGTGAGAAGCTATGCAAAAGAAACTGGAGGGAGCATAGCTGGGACAGGTGATCTGAACTAACCAAAGGGATATTCCACACCGTGGAATGCCATGCCCTGTATGTAAGATGGGAGGAATTACCCAGAAGGTGGTTGATCTGCTTTTGGAAAGTGAGGTCTGGCACTGGTCAGCACATGGTGAGCAATTGCACTGTGCATCCCTTGTTTGTTTCCTTTTTATTATCATTATTATTATAATTTACTCTATTTTACTTTATTTTCAGTTATTAGACTGTTCTTATCTCAACATACAAGTTTTACTTTGATTCTACTCCCCATTCCACTGTGGGCTGGAGAGAAAGAGGGTTGGGCAAGAGACTATGTGGCATTTCTTCTCCAGCTGAGCTTAAAATCACCACATGTTATTACAGGGTTTCTCTTAAAAATAAAATTTTGCTCCAGCATATGGCTCATACTTCAGAATTATTAAGTAAACCAGAAGTAAGTTATGAGTGCCACCTTATCTGGTTTATGATTTGGGTGTATTCTATCCTATTAGGATAATATATATCACAGCACATAAACAAGAACCTTAAATTCGATGAAATATAATGTACTGGGACATGGTGAATAAAAAAGGTCAAGGCCTTGGCAGTTAAGATTTCAGGAGTATGCTTATAACTCCTACAGCAGTTACTTTCTTTACCAACTGTCTGGATGTGAATTGTATCATTGAATATGTAGCATAAGATGTTATGCACTAACTTGTCTTTAAGAATGGAATTTTAATCCAGGCTAATCCCTGCTACAAAAAAAAAATTCCCAGTGTATTTCCCATGAATGTAGGACAAATTTTCCTAAGATAGCTAAAACGTTTTCACTGGAATATGTAATCTTTGTAATTCTGGAAATTCAGCTGACCACATATGGGTATACACACGGAATTTTTTTAAATTTTAAAACCTGTGGTAAAAATACAATCATATTTAGCCCATGAATTCTCTCATCTCTAAGTAAACTGAAAGAATAGGTAAAAAATGCATGATTTTGCCACTGACTATTAAAGAGGACTAGTTCNATCTGCAAATGTCTAGAGTTAAATTAATGCCTGCAGAGGACTGAGTCATGTTTTCATGTTTTCAAGATGCCCTTACAAAATTCTGGCTGTTATTTCTTCCATGCAGTGCTCACAGCAGCTGCATCACAGCTAACACCTAGAGGACTCACTCTTGTATATTGGTTATGTGACATGAATATATTCCTTGAGAAAGATCCCTTTTNTATCAAATCTAGGAATCAATTTGAATGTGCCTTCTTCAAACCAGGGAAAAGCTCAAAGCATTGAAATGTGTCACAGAGAATTTTATGGGTGGTTGTAAAAGTAATAATTTGTTTATTTAACTAACCTAGGAGAAAAATATCTGTCAGGNAAAATAAAAATAGAACAAAGCAAAAGAGCATTATGAGTTATCCAGAGATTAGGGAATTCTTCAAATGATTTTAAGAAAGTGTCTCAAATTTCATTTCAGCAATTTGCAGTTTATCCCAGAGATATGTCACTGACAACAGTTCCAGAAGGACAGAATTGTGCCTCAGAATCCAATACTCAGCATGGCAGAACAGGTGGCATGGTGAATNTGTTTCAATACTTTTTTAAAGTCACACAGAGAAAATCTGAGCAGTGGCTTTCTACTTTAAAAACAAATTGAATGTTCCACCTTCAGTGCCATTGGCTGTCCTGAGCTTATGTTAAAAATTTTGTCTTTGCAAGAAACATCCATTCCTTTAAAAGTTCATGTACAGTTTCCTGCAAGGGTAGNGTTTCTAACAACACCCAATTTCCAAAATAAAATCTATTAACTGGAAAATTTACAATTACTTCTAGGAATAGGAACAATTTTCTTTAACAGGTAAAAAAGACATAGGAAATTTTTTTGTGTGTATAATACATGGAACAAGGAGTATGAATACTTCTCATTTCATCCTTTGTGAACTTCATCTTTCCCCATTATAATTTTATTATCTTCAGTCATTAAAATGAGCCCTTTGAAACAGATTTGTTAAAGCATAAGTGGTTCACATGCAGACTTGAGCTGGTCATCATATTTTCTAAGTTTTCATTTAATCCAGTGTTCCTATATTCATAGATATTACCTACCTATTGGAAAAAAAATAAACCCAAAAACCACAACCAAAATGACACAAAGCTAACTGCAACATTGGCACTATTTAAAACGCCTTTTTACATTCAGCAGTGTTCTGAATACTAAATTACACCTCACTGTTCTATCACAGCCAGCCCAGACAAATGATCTGGCAGTACATGATGGTGTTAAGTGTAATCAGGCACTTAGCAACACTGACATCAGATGCTGGCATCTTTTGTTTTGAAGCAGTATTTGATCCAGAGAGAACTTGCTGTACTTGCGAATTTAGTGCAGTAATGCAAAAAATTATGGGTCTTAGATTACACCTGGAANTTGAATGTCCTCCAAGAAAAAATCAAAACTAAACACCTCATATATTTTGCAAAAGGATTTTGAAGTCACTGGAAAAGCATTCCTCTTGCCTATTTTGACTCCTAGCGAGTGGAAAATGTTTGATGTTCCAGTGTGNACTTTTCTTTCATTTGGTTAGTTGGTTGGTTGGTTTGCTCGGGTTTTTTTCCTTTGTTTTGTTTTTCTTTTCAAATGTTAGCAATCCACAAGCATGATATCCTGTTTGTTCACTAAGCCACACATCAGGAGAATGGTAGAAATCAGTGCTACATTCATAAAGATCATTTTCCATGTACAAGAAAAAGGAAAAAGAGACAGCATCCACATGAAGAATACCAAACAAGAGCTGTAGTTAGGTCAAGAATTTATTAAAAATGTAACCAAATTAACTTTGAAATTCTGATGCTTTATAAATCTGTCATATATCTCTCGTCCTTGTTTACAGTCCACTCCCATTGTTATTTCTTGGTGGCTGCATTTGACAATGCACTAAGTGTTCACGTTTCTCCTTATACAAGTCCTTCCTCTTCTTTGTGTGCTTGATTGAAGCAACACTTCTGTCTGAAAAGCAATGTATATTAATGAATTTTTAAAATTACAATTCCATGTTATCATTAAAAACCTAGTTCACAGTGTGAAAGAAATACAAGTAATTGCTCAAAATTTCATAGCCTCTCTCTGCCAAACCTAGATTAATCTTCTCACAATAACTTATTAATAACAACCTGGTAGTTAGCAAAAAAATTTTCCAATAGGTAGCTTCTTTTAAAAGATCTGTAGAAGCAGAACATGCCATAGTGTGAAGCTCCAGCCTCACAACATCATAGATACCAAGACTGTAAATTAAATATTGCACTGAGCTCTGAAATCTCATCAAATTAACATTATAATAGAAACTTATATTGCACATCTTTAAACTCACTGATGATTTATTTATATTTTACTTCCTTAGTTTTATTATGCAGCAATAGAGCAATACAGGGAATTTTCTAGGATAAGATTTTTTTTCTGTTTCCCTTGATTTTACACAAACATATTTCTTATATTTTCCTTTAGCATTATATGCTGANAAAGAGGACAAACTGCCACCACTTTGCCTCAATTAATTTTCTGTACCTTTTTTTTTTCTTGAAATACTTTTTGCAGACAGTACAATAGAGTTGTGTGTACATGTAGCTATTTATGTCTATCAGAAATATGTAGGTATATCTACAGTTTAAGACNCAGTTACTATAATGGAAACATAAGCCACTTTTAGTAAAGACATATCAGTTTCTCAAATGGAAGAGAACTGGCACACTGATGGCATTAGAAAATATTTTGTCCTGTCAAAGTGCAGTGTTGCAGTTTTGAGAGAACAGTCCTGGTACAGNTCCTTTTCCTCTGTTGCAGTCTCTAAACTAGGAAGACAATTTTGGTGACTACTGCCCTAAGATGTACTGGCTCTCCATGCAGACTTGCAAACTAAGGAGAGAAGATATTAAGGCCCCATTTAAAGCCATTTAAGGTTATTTTATGGCTTCTTACATATGGCGGGGTTATTTTATATCACAAACACATTAGATCTGTAATATAAAAATTATTTTAGCTTTACTATAATCAAATACACTAATACATCAAATAGCATGTGATGCATGTGGCACTCTAACTAACTAACTAACATTTGAAGTCAGTAGATTTTGCTTTTTTGTTTTGAGATAGCACTTGATGGAGGAGAGAAAAGGAACACTAGTAATCCAGTTATTACCAAAGGAATTTATATTGTTCTGTGACTAAGCTTCACTTAATTCAGTGAGCGAGCTGAATCGCTCATGAATTCTACTGGCAGATCAAGGCTGAACCTGTCCATTGCCCTTGACATCAAACAAATAANGTTTCTTAGACTGTGCCTTATTTTGAAATACATTGCATGACTTCTGTTCTTTGCNATGTGATATTCTTTTAACTACAAGGATTGTAAGTAGCTCAAAAATTATGAATCAGATAACAGCTACTGTAAAATTGCATAGCAGACTCAACAAATAATCTGCTTATCTGTTACCTAAAGCCATTTGTTTACCTAAGCTGTTGCAAAGAGTGGATCTCTAAAGATTAGATTATTTAAACTGGAACTAACATTTTTTATTTGGACATATAGAACTCAGAGCTTAATTACAAGTACATAATTACTTGGAAAGAAACACTGAGTATTAATTAACAGATACTATATAAATATTTTAGTATATTTGCATGGCTATTCGATTCACTCTGCTTATTATCATACAATGAATGCTGGATTTTTTGTATCTTTTTCTTNGGTAATCCAAATGTTGTTGGCAACATCTGACATAGATACAGAGAATCATCTAAGTACTGAATTTTGTAGCGTACATAAGTGGTCAGGCTAAGTCTANCATTTTTCTCATAGAGTAAACAAGAGGTCTGAAGAATTAAATCACACGATGCATTGTCACTTTATTTTTAGAATTAGGATGTTAACCTGACAGGTACTACAAATCNACGACTCTGTATCTGAAAAAGATCCTGGGTTCAGCTCAACAGACTTCAGATATCAAGCCAAAGCACCTGAAATTGTCTTCCAGGAAGGAATTAATGACCTAAAAAAGGAGGTCATGAAAGTACACTCCAAGATTATTTCATGAGAATATTTCATAGAGAATTCACCTTAATTCACGTAGTTAATAGAGAGAAATACACTACTCCAAATTAATGCTCAGAAGATGCAAAACTAGATTTCTTCCATGAATCATCTTCATGATAAACTTCTTGATTTACTAGAGGGATTATTTTGATTGATGCCCTAATTCTTAAGAACACAATAGTAGGTTTCTCGTGAATATTCCAAGAGTTGCCTTAAGCTTCTGCTAGAATCAAATAGAAACACATCTAGGNATGGCACATCCACAACCCCAGCTGTCCCAGTGCTTCACCACCCTCTGAGTAAAGAATTTATTCCTAGCATTTGATCTATATTTACCATTAATATGCATCAGTTTACACCATTTTCCCTTGTCCAGTCGTATCTTCCCATATACAGAGCCCCTCTCCCTCCTTTTTTTTTTAAGTTCCCTTCAGGTTCTGGAAGGCTGTAGCCTCCAAGTCTACCTGAGGCCTTCTCTTCTCCATGTTTACCAACCCAAACTCTCATCCTGTCAGCTTCTACAGTTAATCTGGGCCAGTGTTTGGCCACTCTCACAGTAAAAAAAAAAAAAAAAAAAAAAAAAGAACTTACACTGGAGTGGAATTTCCTATATTTATGTATGTAGCCTTTGCTACTGATCAGCCTTTGGTACTGATCAGTGAGAAGAGTCTGTCTCCAACATCTTCATTCCTTTCCATGAGGTATTTACAAACAGGGCTGAGATTTCCTCCTATTTACTAGAAGGGAGGTAACCACTGATGACTGGTTGGCAGAAAAGTTTTACTCTTCAATCAGTGGACATGATTGTAGCAATAAGTGTAAAGTTTCCCATGTGAGAAAAGCACAAACAAAAGCAGGTGTGGATAGAAGTTCTTATAGCACTTAAAAGTTGTCTTATCACACCATTCTTTAAAGATACACTTTGGAGTTTTCATGCTGAAAACAGTCTTTGTACTTTTAGGATGGCAGTGGANAATATGTTTTATCTCACTTTTAAACTCAGGTCTCAAATGTTTCAGGGGAAAAAAAACAANAAAACAAACCTAAACCAAAACAACACAAAAAGGAGCAACCTAAAACCCACTACAGGTTAAAGACTTAAATCAATTATACATGTTACTGATTAAAAACAATTTCAAAGTAAACCCAGGTATTCTGGACATTATTGNATCTCATTTACTCTTTTCCCTTCCTTCTTCTTTCCTGAGTTGCACACTTGCAAAGCCTAAGCTGGATCTTTTTATGTAAGNTTCATCAGAAAACAAAGCCACATTCTGATTCCATGCTTTCTTTTAATGAAAGAAATATGAAGTAAAATATTAACATTATAAAATTCCTGCCAAACCCTCCAAAATCCCCAAAACACCAAAACAAACCCCAGGACAGAACCCTAATGAAAAAGAACCTTTAAGAAGGNTCAATGCTCTGTAGTAAAATGGAATTCTCACAAGGAAAAAATTAATTTTGCCATTCTCTGTTTATGGTAATTTTTCTGCATTTCATCTTTGGTTGCTTTCATAATGTCTAGAAAAACATTTGTGAACTTTTACTTTTTTTTTTCTTTTTTTTTCTTTTTTTTTTTTTGTTGCTGTTTTTTTTTGTTTTTTGGCTTTTTTGTTTTTTTTTGGGTTTTTTTATAAGTGTAATTAAGTTCTTAGCTGTTCTTTCTGGCATGGGTCACTCACTGATGGATATTCAACATGTGTTATATAGTCATAGACAGATTTTTGTCTCTGATTTAATCTGCTGAATTCCCTTACTCTTGCAGACTGTTACAGGTAAAATGTGTCTTGGCTTATTTTTCTCCAAGAAGTAATCAAATGTTTATTGTGAATGTTTTTAAGCTAAGGGCTTTTGGTCTCATAAAGGTCTTTGATAATTATGAAAGAATTTGTCACCATGGAGTTTGCAGTAATTCTCCAACTGTGTATCTGCAATTTCAGATAAAGTTATTAGAATGTTTTTGTTACACTCCTGTTCTTATTCCATGCTGTCATGGAATTGTATTTAATTTTTTTAGACCAGTATCCTAATAATAGCTTCNGGTAATTTTAAATATCAAAAGTTGAGGTAACATACAACTCAAATGACTAATTACAAAAGGACTTGCTTGTAACTGCAATAAATTCAGTTTAGTGAGAGTCCTATTCACAGAACAACTTATGCTTGTGTTTGTACTGATGTTTATTCAATAGGGCACTTCACTGCCAAGAACACAAACTGCATGAACTCTGTCTGCTTGCACTGTGGTGCTGTTGGTTCCATTTTATAGCCATTGCAAGATGCCCTGATGAAGAAGTCATGCTGTCCTGGTTTTTCAAGTATAACATTTGAATTTCTAGACTGACCACCAACAGCTGTACTTTCTGCATGGATGGTTAACACAGGAGGATATAAAACTGCTGGCAAATCCAATCCACTCTTGNAAAGCACAAGGTGTCATGGGGCATGTTTAATGTGAACCTTGCTAGTTTTTCATCTGCATTAACATAATCCAGCTAAACCTGTTGTTNCTAAAGTTTAAATAACTAAAATTAATTATGCTCCTACCATCTGTAACTTAATTGAGTNTGCTATTATTTTAACTTTAGTTAGCAAGCCAGTACCTTGAGATTTCTGTCACTAGCCAACAGCCATAAACTGGATTGCTTACTGTGTCAATGTTATATAGCATTCTGTTAATCACATGCTTATCCAACACTTACAAAGTTTAACACTATGACAATGAAATCCTACAGGTCTGCTTTGTGGGTTGTTAATTTTGTTTTGGTTTTGTTTGTTTGTTTGTGGGGGAGGGGTTGGATGGTCCCGAGTTTGGTTTTGTTTTTTTTTCCCCTGTTTACCATTTACCTGTTTCTCATTTCTATTCTTATCCTTTGGNTAAATAGACATTAAAAATCATATTTACCATCTGGCATAAAGATTAATTTTTTTAAGGAAAGCATCATAGATTAGAGTCTTGTGAGCATCCTCCTGACTTAAAGGATGTCTTAAAAGAAATTCTCACTTACCTGCAGCCATCTTTCTTCCTCAGAAGCCTTGTTCAGATTTTATTCTGACATCTTTCTGGCCAGAACTGTAACTAAAAGTCAAATGTTTTTATTCATTCACGCCATGTAAGTACCTTGTGTTTTACAAATTGATGGAATTCTTGCAAACACATATTTTTGTTGACTAAATCATCTTAAAACTTAACAGGGAAGACAAAGAATAGCATACAACCCAATATTTTGGGGTTTTTTTCCCTCTTCCCCCCTTCTTTTTCAGTTATTCTNGCTTTGGGTCAGCAGAGCTTTATCTATTCATCAGTCACAGGTTCTACTTATNTGCCCAAATAATAGTTAAAAAAAATAAATATATATGTTTACTTATTTTTGCAAATTTTTTTTTTCAGTCTTTCTAAATCTGAATACAACACTTTTATAAATTCTTACATTTCAATAAATATTAAAACATGGTCAATATTTGCAAGATGGGAANGATTTTGTAAATAGAAACTGACGAGGTTAAGGTCACAAAATTACANGAGTTTTCAAGTATAAGGAGTTGTATAACAAGCAACAGTAATCACAAAGTACTGTGTGTAATTCTGGAACTCAAATAATATANATTTTGTGATATTTGTATATCTGAGTAAACTAACTAAAAAGCACAAACAAACAAACAAAAAANAAACCTTAATAACTAATTTTTAAACTGTATTTGAATTCTTCCAATTCTTGATTTCAACTAGTGCATGCCAGACCTAGATGCATACAGCATCTACATAAATAATCTCCTATCAACAAGTTCTCATAAAAATAAAAGGACCTGCCCTTAATGGACATTGTTTTGCTAATAATTAAGGAGTGATTCAACAAGCTTTGGATGAGCTTTTAAAAATGTAGGAGGGAATTCAAGANGTCTTGTTAATTTGAGGTATATTGTATGTACCATTGAGCCTATTATTCATCATCATCACACAGATGATATTCNCAGACATGAGTCATTGTAATTAAATACAGCAAAACAAAAATATGCACAGTATATCTTATGTATATATTCATACTTGGCTCATTTGTACAGTTTATCAAAGAATCACTTTACTTTTCAACTTAACTGGACATGNAGCTATGTAACATTTTTTATATGGCAATAGAATGTTGTTTTAAAGCCATGTTATTATCCTGGTCTTTATCCTTCAGCAAAAGAACCAGATATAAAATAACAGAATATAATAAAGTGTTTAGTGACAAAATTTGCATAGGCGGTGAAATAAATTGAAGATGTTATAGTATAAATCTATTAGAACTATGACAAAAATCAAACAAATTTCTTACTTACACTCTCATTCCTTCCTAGAAAATTATCATAGATTAACATAGTTAAACATTTTATCACTGGAAGTGATAAAGTTTAGTTCAATGTTGGAATAAAATTCAAGGGAAAATTACTGGATGACTGAAAGCAAGCATTCTGCTCAATGCAAGATGTTAANTGGCCCAAAATGCATCTTTTCCTGGTATGAAACTACAGTCCTTCTCATGGAAAAGTAAACATGGTGATCTACCACTGATGGGTAAGTACTTTTCTGACAATACCCTTACTCTGGATTCTCTCTCTCTTCCTCTCTCCTTTCTCTGCTTACTTTGAGGGTAAGAATCCCCTCTTTAGGTCCTCACAGAATGTTTCCCCATCCTCAGTGAGTGCTTTCAAATCCATCCTTAGAANATGTGCACCATATTAATAACACATCATCTGGATAACTCACATTCCCACATCACATTCCTTCAAAGAATCTTGTTCTATAAAGTTCCTTTCTGAAGTNTCTTAATGTGATCTAGGCCATGTTTAAGTATGTCTACTGAGGCATAAATCAAGTTTTGGGTCCCCAGTTCTTCACAGTGGGGATGTAGATTTTTTTCTTTTTTTTTTCTCCTCAAAGAAGGAAGTGAATAACATTTCCATGTGCTCTCTGTAAGAAATTANTGTTGAGCACCTTTAGGACTCACAGTATAGTACAGAAGTAGTCTTGTTATGTTAGTCTTCTTTCTCTCTTGAGCAGGAGACTCATCTCAGAGTTTAAGTTTTTTAAGCAGTGTAATTATCTATTACATTTTCTTCAAGCTGTGACTAGAAAATCAATTGAGGTCTAAAATACAGTTTCCATAACAGCAGAAACATAGCAATCATGTAAAAAGAAGTCTGACAGAATTTAGAAAACATTGTTCAAGAGGAGATGGTGATTTATTAGACAGCTATCTAAATATAAATCTATACTGAATGCAAAATCGAGTTTCTGTTTTATTTGCTTTCTGGTTTTGTGATGGAAAGAAAGCTTATGTTTGAATGACAGTTCAGTTTCTAATGTCAGTGTGAAGCAAAAATCCTCTTCAAGAATGTTTTAATAAGCTTATCATCCAAACCCTCCTGTTATACTTTGAAAATCTAGGACAATTAACACTATTGAAAAAAAGATTAAATAAAAAGACAAGTGAGAAAATTATCAATAATGGACGAAGTTACCATAAATAAATTTAACTAGCTACCAGATTTACTAGTGGTGTAAAATGATATTCAGTCTACTGAGTTTGAGGGTGGCTGTTAAAATTATATAGTTATAATTATATAATTATGTATTTTTAACAAATAGAATCCTTCAGTATTTTTTCTTCCTAATTATAAATTTCTAAATGTCCTTCTAGCTAACAGCTGTGGAAGAATGAGGGAGCTTAAGCCATATTGATCCGCATGTCACTGCTAATTATATTAAATTCAAAGGAAGACAGAAGGACAGATCATCTTTCTGAAGAGCATGCAGATAGACCACAGAAAATGTAACTTCTGAATTTTTCTTAAGGCATGAAAAAGCTTGGATTTGAGCCTTTTTAACTTCAGTACTTATCATATTCTTGTGATCAGAATGTACAAAAAAAGGATGATGATAAAATCCTTGGTAATACATTCATTAATCCAGAGGTTATCCCTTCCTCTTACAATCCCCTCAAGCACTGCTTCTGTCTGAATTTTAAACATGATGATCTTGGAGCCTGACCTAAGTCACACATTGAAATTCAGTATATCCTGAATAATTCATAGTATTGATGTGCATTGGTGTTTAAAATAAAATAGATAATGCTTAGGGTCATGANCCTACTCTTCATAAATACATTGGGATTGCATAAATGTTAGTTGAGAACTCTGATACCCAGGCAGAAGAGCAGTCAATTCTAATTCTGAGATGCTCAGACTTTTATCCCAAGTCAAACTCCAGTGACACCCTGCCTTGGGGTTTTGGACGTGCTTGATCGTTTACCTTGTAATCTTTCACGGCAGGTTCAGTGGCATTTAGTAATTATTCTGATCACCTGAAACGACTGCAAAAAAATAATGAGGGACCCTTTGAAGTTTTAGGGAAATTGCTCTTTCATCTGCACATGAAATATCATGGGAATGATAATATTAAAAAAATAAAAAAAAAGAATTTTACCAATGCATGAAATCCAATGGAAGCTGCACCACTGGCGTCATGTTGATGTTTGCCAGCTTGAGTGTTTCTCATGGTTGTATAGTACACATATTCATCACTCTCAGTAAAGCCATATTACATAAAAAGTGAGACAGAGTATATATGTAAAGCATTATTTTTTTTAAGTGTTTTTTTTTTCTTTTTTTTATTAGACCACATGTAATGAAAGATCACATGTTCCTTTAAGTTTATGTGTTTACCTTGTCAAAACAGGATGTTAATAAAAAGGGAGAAGCAAAAACCTGGTAACAGAGACAATATCAAGAAAAAAACTTGGTCAGTATGGTCAGTTTGTAAGAATGTGTGGAGTGTAAGCACAGTGTCAGTAAGATGATCTGATTGAGGACCATGGGAAACTGGAATGGCATAGAAAAACAGGAGGCAATAAACAAAGCATATGGAGACACAGACCTGACAAACAGCAATGGAACTCATGAAACTCTGTCAGACACATAAATTGATGGGCTATCAACAAAATCCAGGAATCAATTCAGAGAGGACCATCATGGGTTTTGCAATCCATTAGGGTGCCANCGTCGTGGTACAGGATGTAGATTCNATTGGAGTGTGCAAAGTGATGAAGGAATGTGCAGCAGAAAGGAGAAGCTGTGGGGAAGGACCAAAGAGTGGGGATAGAGAGACTGGCACAGGAAAGGGGACACTGTGTGCTAAAGGGGCCAGTCAATATGCTTCTCTGCTCACTGTGAGCCTGGCCTGTCCTTCTGCATTTTTTCTCAGTTTCTTAACTCTCTGCCTGCATATTGACTCTGTAGGCAGTGTGTGCCTGTGCATGGGCNTGTGTGTGTGTGCTGCAAGGACAGTGCCAGCTGCTGGAGAGACATGAGTGTGGGAGTGCAGCTTGTTACCAGCTACTGGAGTCAGACTGGGGCTACAGGCACCCAGAGAAGTTTCTATAGATGAGTCTAAAGCAGTGTTCAGGAAAGTAAAATCCATGGGATGGTTGATCTCCTTTTTACCCCATAAATGACAATCCCATTTAATTAATTTTTATAAGAAGGCGAGATGGAAAATTTGTGCAAACAGAAGAAATCAATGAAATTTTACATTCAATCAGTCATGCACAAAGCATAAAACAATCTGAAACATTAAAGGTAAGGAATGAAAGACCTTTTGTGGCGACAAAATTATTCCACAATTTGAAATGGAAATTTTCTTTCTTTCTTTCTCCCTTCTGTAGCATCTGCTCTCAGGAAAGAGTAAAAATGCAGATAAGTTTTACTTGAATTCGATATTTTATTTGAATTTGATAGTTAATTTGATTCCTCAGTTTTCTAATGGAAGAATGATTGTTCAGTCAGCTTTCTTCATAGATAAACAGCTGTAAAACTAGAAGATGGAAAAGCAAGAGAACCAGAAATCTTCAGATTGCATGATCTGTTTAAATAAAGAACCAAAACCCTGAGTTAAACACTAGAACAAAAATTATGTTCTTCAGTATTCATATAATATGGAGCATGTTTTCTTACATATTTTGTGCTACATTTTTTGCTGTAGATCAAAATATTTAAAGCACGGTTCTTCTTTTATAATAATTTAGCCTAAAGGAAAAACAAACAAATAAACAAACAAGTCTGCCTAACTGCAATTACCAAGTAAAGAAAAAAAAAATTACTATCTGCATGTAGAACAAGTAAACAAATCATACTGGGGAATCAGTCATAGAAATATGAAAATGGTCCAAGTTTCTCACAATTTGAATTTTCTTATTATTTTCAAAATCTCACTACTTAAATATCAGGACAAATATATATATATATATATATATATATATTTGTGTGTGTGTGTATGTATCCAGTCAGCTTTGTATGAGATAAAATTACCTAATTTACATTTTTAAAATTAATTAGTTTTCATTAATGCTGAACCTTACCTTCAGTTTCCTGTTTATTCTTTTTGGCCCATATTTTTCTCCTGCCNTCATACTTTTGCTCACTGCTTTTCTGTAGTGATGCTCTCCACATGCTGATATTCATCTTGCTCTCTGTATTATTCCAGAGGACAGTGTTTACATTTTTGCTCTCCCAAAGTTCCTTAAATCTTGGAAGGCTTGAGAGCTCCAAAAAATAACTAGCAACTGTTTTTTTTTTCCATTAGNCACCTAAAAGTAAGGACTGACATAAACACATTATGTTTATTTAATATGTCTCAGAATACATAAGCTCTCTTAAATCTTAAGNGTGATAGCAGATTTTCTCTGTATGTTTTACAAAATCTCCCAGATGGCTGCAATTGAAAGCTCACAGATCAATGTAATTAAATGTTTTAATGTTCAATATTTATAATTTTATTATTTTGTTAATTTGACAGCATTTGTTTGAATTAAGCCTCTACTTTAATTTTTAACATGACAGAGGACAAGCTCCCTCTTTTCTGCTTCCTCTATTCTTCCCTTCCTCCAAAATTAATAATTAAAATTCCTTAATACATTTATATATAAGGGAACAGAAATAATTTATTGTTTAAAAAAAAAAACTTAATTATAAACTACTGGTGCCTGAGCAAACACAGAAGTAATTAAAAATTTTAACCACCAAAACAACAAAAATCCAACCAACATTCCCTCCCCCCCAATAAAACAACAACCAAAATAAAATAAAATAAAATAAAATCTTAAGGAAATCAGGGGTGGACTAACATAGCTCTTTGTATCTGGATGTTCAGTCATTACAGATAGGAAGTTTTGGGCTGCTGTGCACTCAATGATACTCTTTGCATTAACAACCTTCTAGTAGAGCATCTGGGGGGTTTGTTCACTTGTGAAGATATAAAATACAAAAATCTTAACAAGAACATAATTTAACATTTTGAAGATTTTGCAGAAGAGCAGAAATAGACCTTGATATTCACCAGTACTAAAGAAAGAAAAAGTAAAGAAAAAGTAAGAGAGAGAGTTTATCCTCCTGTCTGTGAGCATTTCAATTATGNAAGGTGAAGCCAACTGCTATTTGTACTGGATCTGAATAAGAAATGCTAATATAGAATAATTTCATATTCNTTCCATAGCTCTCTACAACCTCAGTCAAAAACTTACGTGTGTTACTGACCTTCACTGTTAAAACTAACTATAATTGCTTTCACCCTGCATTGATACAAAGATTCTAAATGCTGACTTGTTCATTACCAACAGGAACTAGAGATACAGGTAAAATATGGCAATTTTTAATGCTGTTTATAGTTCATACTTTACTTATATTTTATTTTTAAATAAACCCTCATATTTTAAATAGATTAATAAATCATATATTTGAAGTAGATTTCTTAGACAAATGAAAATTCCTAAAATTTTACAGAATTTTGCAGGGAAGGATAGAACTTAGGATCAGTAATTTTCTTCTTTCATATCCAGTTGAACAGAGAATACCGAATAACTCCACATATTTGACCTTGAAGTTCCCAAAAGGAAACATGCTAGCTTTATACCTCAAACAACAGCAGGGAACCCAGCTATCAAAGAAAATGCTCTTGAGAGCAAACTTAATTTGTTTGGCTGCTTGTGGAGCATTGTTACTTAGAGTGAGTGTTAACTCATCCTTGGTCTTAAAAGAAATTTTTTGGNTTTTGTAAAGGAGTAAGAAAATTCAGATGCAGTCATAGATAGATAAGTAACAGGTCCACACTCCANAGACAATGCATCCAGACTTTTCTTTTTTCTTCAGTTGACTTTCAGATACTCAGCAAGGCTCTTTGTAGGGTTGGTGTAGGTAATTTGTGATGATCTTTGACATTATATTCATAGTTATCAAGTAACATGTGGTATCCTGGGGACTATCCTGTATTCTTGGTAACAAAAGAAAAAAGTCAGCAAACGTCTGATTAGCATCTGAGAGGGGAGAGATCATCTTTTGTGCTTTGCTGCAGTAGTCTACAATTAACCTAACAATTACAGGATGAAATTTTTTGTCTATATTTAGGTCTGGTACTTATGTAAGCAGAAAGCATTTAAATTCCTGAGAAGTGTGGATAATTAAGCATGTCTTTATTTGCAAAAGAGGGAAAAAAAGGGATGTAGAATAGCGTACATGATATTTGTTTTTTGTTTCGTTGGGGGAGTCGGGTTTCTTTTTGTTTTTTTGTTTTTTGGTTTTTTTTAATGTGTTGACCTGTTTAATGAAAACATGTATAAAGTGTATTTTAGTCGTGAAGCACTCCGTTGTAACATTTAGGTCAGGACTTTGTTAATTCGAAGCACTGTGATATACTTGCAAAGCTGGATTCTGGCACCATTGTGGCCTTTCTGATTCCATCAGAGCAGAGGTGATGAAAGTTCAAAGTCAAATCACTGAAAACTTGTTGAGATGTCAGAATATGTCAGCCTGTTTGCTAAAACAGAATACACAAACTAGGCATTAGGTGGCAATAAAATATGCATTCTTAATTATTTTCTCCAAGGTTAGTTTTACGATATCTGCCCTTCATCTTGCTGTAGAAGAAAGCAAAAAAAGTTATTAGAGATGATGTCTTTTTCATTAAACTTGGCCTGCTCCCACATGCACTTGAGGATCTTGGTTTATTTCATGACTTCTAAGGAATGTGGTTACTTGGGAAGAAACACAGATTTTTCTCTGAATTGCTCTATTATGAGAGAGAGAAAAAGAGGTGAAGAAAAACTCCAAAGGCTCCAAAGTCACATGCAATAAAGGAATTTAATTCTAAACAGTGATAAAGCTATCTTCTGTTAAGGTCGAGGATTTTGTCATGTTTCACATATCTGGTTATGACTAATGATGAATCAGAGACCAGTGCTAACAGCCATAAGCATGAAAATTGAAAGATTCAGGTAAATCAGCCTCAGCACACAAGGAGCATGATAAATATATGTCACACCTGTACAGGAGATGGGTCTCAGGTGATTTTATATTGTGAATTCAGAAAACATATGGCATTTTTTAAATATCAAGGTGAAGGTAATTGTGGAGCTATAGCTGAAAGACTGAAATATGTTTGTTTACCGACTATAGGAATCTGAAAAAACCTGAAATACAGAGTTGTTCTAATGGTCCACTCAGTCCCTAAGGAGCCTGCATGACACATCTGTGCCTTTATGGCTACATCTTGTTCTGTGCAACATCATCAGATGCAGTTATTCAAACCCTNTTCAAAATGAACATTCAGAAAATAAATCTGAACATTTAAAAGGAGCAATCAGGTGGGGATTGTGAGAACAGCTATCTCCTATTGTTTCTCATCCATACTCTCCCAATTATGCTTACCTGGAATTTATTTGAAGCACCATGAGGGTATATGAGCAAAATGGGTCATGCCTGAAACTGAGAATTTTATGGCACTTTTTGTATGTTAACTCTTTACAGCCTTTTCCTTTCTGAAAGCTTGAAAGAAGTGAATTTGAACAGATGTTTGTGAAGAAACTTAGACTGAGGCTAAGACATGATACAGGTAATAGGAATCCTTGTAATTATTAGCAGCCTTCTAACTCCAGAACAAAAAACTCAAGGGTAGCAGAGAAAGGAGAAATTAATATGCATAAAAGAGTATTGCAACAAGCAAACCTGTGCATGTATTAAAAAATCATCAATTAAAATGTCAACTTTTTTCTTTTCTATAGATACTGGATTCCAAGGGTGGTTTATCGTAGAATATCTGATCAAAATGATATTATTTCT
Source organism: Saxicola maurus maurus (assembly GCA_900205225.1). Classification (NCBI taxonomy): domain Eukaryota; kingdom Metazoa; phylum Chordata; class Aves; order Passeriformes; family Muscicapidae; genus Saxicola; species Saxicola maurus. The sequence continues at coordinate 369,487 of OAMK01000023.1, read as the reverse complement.
AATTCACAGTCTCTATTGCACTGGCACACAAAATGCATTGATAAAAAAAATAGATAGAGAACAAAAATAACACTGCAAATATGTGGTATATCATTCATGAAATATTGACCATATGAAGACAAAAGCTCTAACTCTTTTTTTCATTGGCATGACATTTCTTTTTCTTAAGGTTTTTATTTGGATATCTTTTTTCTTTTTTTTTTTTTTTTTTTTTTTTTTTTTTTTTTTTTTTTTTTTTTTTTTTTTTTTTTGCTGACTTCTGAGAGAAAAATTGTCTAAGAATGCTTTAGTATAAATAAAGATTCCCATTCTTTCTTCACAGCTTCTCACAGGAATTAAATGACAGTTTACCAATGAACCAGACTTGCAGAAATTTGCTTTGTGTAAACACGTTAAGTGGTTAGCTGTTTGTTATTTGGGATAAAAAATGAGCAACATTGATGAGAATATAGTTTTTCTTTGTTTGTTTAATNATAATGCCTTTTCAGAGTGAGTAAGCATCCTAACCAGTGAACTGACATATTTTCTCTGTCTTCAATAATCTGGCTGTTGAAAACATGGAGAAAACATCTTGGGCTATCATGTCATTTTTACTAACATACACAANATGCAACACTGTATCTGGGAGAAATATTTGCAGTTTTTATTTTTAGTTTGCTGGCTATTTACAACAACAGTCCCAGAATCAGTTACCTACTTCTAGTTGCCACAATATTATTGTTGTTGCTGCAGAAAACAAACATCTTTGCTAAAAACACCACAGATTCAATTAATTCAATTTAATTTCCTTTATAAATCATTCTAATATGTGTGGATAAAGCATTGACAGCTTTCATGTGACATTAAAATACCCCCTTATAGAACAAGAAGAAATTAATAATCTGGGAACAGTTTACAAAACTGTTAATGTCAATAGTAAGGCTTCTTATGAATTCAAAAACATTGGATGAAAATTTGTATTATGTCAATCATGCACATGATTAATATTTTGGTTTAGGTTTTGATATAATATTTTTCATATCTCTTCTCTTCTGGATATCAGATAAGTATATAAAAATAATGTTTCTTTTTTTCACTCTGTTTAACACTACATTAAAGGCCATGTGTAGATCCATTGTAGCTGTTTAATGTGGAGAGTCAGATACAGTAAAGTTTGAATTCAGCTGAGGTTTTCTATAAAGAAACAAATCCTGCAATTGCACAAATGATGNTGTTTTATAATGCAGTTTGCACTGAAAGATGTTTAGTGTCCTGGTTTGGGACAACATCAGCAGGAAGATCTGTTCAGCTTTCAGAGGGGCTTTAAGTTTGTCAAGGCTTTTCTTAATTTTGCACTTCATGCTTTTCTCCAAAAATTTTGGAGAGGTTTTTTCTGTGTGGGGTGTCATTACCAAAAGACCAGTTAAATCTGTGATTATAATTTTCATCACTTTTTTTTTTCCCCAAATTTCATCCCTCATAGCTGCTCAGAAGAGTAANTCTAGAGATATGGGTACACAATGCAGGCATTGAAGCACATTTAGGATTATCCATTTTGTTATGCTTAAGGAAAATTCCTAAACAAATTCTTTAACAAATGAAGCATTACCTAGCAAATAGTTCTTCTAGTGCTTGGTAGATGGTGCTTAAATGTGTTTTTTTTCTTCTGCATGCAATATAATTAAATGCATAGTTTTGTAAGAAGTTTTTTTAAATAGTATAAATAGACATTCTGTTCTGCCTAGCTTGTGCTCAAATTTTGTCTGCCTACTGTACCAGAAATCCTAGCACCAATTAATGTAAAGAAATCCATTTCTTCTCCTAATACTCAGAAAAGTAAAATAAATTCTAAAACTAATTAGTTGAGATTAGATATCTTCAAGTAGTGAAGCTTTGGCAAGAGGAACACATTTTCACTTATGCTTAGCAGTAGGATCTCTTTTGTCCCATAGTAAGTCTCTACAAAACTAATCTGCGATTGTATTTCTGGATTTCTGTACTTGATAGTTTGGCTCAGGGAAAAAAAAAATCATCAATTTTTGTCTTCATAATAAAATAATAATTGTATGTAAGATAATNATGATGAAATATAAACATGGATGATCCAGTTATGTAGGATAAAGTCCATTCTCATACTAAGCTTATTTTCTGGGTTGCCATATCTATTTCCACTCTGTTNAAAGGGCATGAAAGAACAAGCACTGATCCATGACCTACAGTGTTAACTAACATANAAAGCTAAGTTCTGCTCTAAATTGCCTATATTGTCAGCAGAGAGGGGTAGATACACTTTTAAGCCTCCTAAAGGAAAAAGGCTCTGATCAATTTTGATAAGAGAGGTTAATATGATCCTCTCCATGATATCTTCTTAAATGTGTCCATTGACTAGATTGTGAAGTTCAAAAAAACTTTTAAAATCAATTTAATTTCAAAAGACAGCTGCAGTTTTCATGCATGATAGATATTTAAATTAGATTGGATCTCACTTCCACTTTCTATTTTATAAACTTATTTTTTACTCCTTTACATTATGCATGGCAAGATATTTTAATATTTTTGCACTATCTAACCAGTTCCAAGGGAAACTAATATTATCACAGCTGTGGACCACAGATATGACTTTTTGTAGATAAGATATTCTGCTCATTATCCAGTTGAAAGATAAAACTTAGTTACACTGTAAATTAAAATTTGAAGCCTAAGTTTATATTTTTCAGTTTAGGAGTTAATTGGGGGGGAAAAAAAAACAAGCTTGTAAAAAACTTNTATATTTCTACTGTCTTTAAGCTCTGCAACATGCTGAAATAGAAATGCAATACCATGAAAGTTACCCATAAATTATCAGAAAAATAATATAACTCTTTTTAGCGTATTGTTTCTGATGTATACTTCACAGAATCACAGAATATTGAGTTGGAANGGACCCACAGGGGTCATTGATTCCAGCTTTTATGTGAATGACCTCCCCATGCAGGGGCAGGGACTGCCCACAAGCTCAACTGAGCTAATCAGTCAGGATACATTTAAATGTTCTGCCATTTAAAAATCTTGTCAGCTTAGAAAAGGTANTCCCTACATAGTTCTTTTAACAATATCAGTTGCATATGATGTGGCCAGAGATTAATAGAATACTACAAAATAATATTAAAAAACGAGCAAAAGAAAGAGTATTATTATACAAATAAATAAATGCATCACCTCTGTCTTGGTTGCATATGGTTTCAGCCACTTCAGCTATAAAGCAGAAAATAATTTTAAAAACCCCCAAAAACCAAAAACCAAAAAACACCANAACAAACTAAAAGCAAGCAAACAAACAAAAATATGAAGCAACAATAACAATTTGGTGAGTACTTCTGAAATTAAAGGGATTCTCCAGTTTAAATTAAAGATGTCTTAGAAATACAGGATACTCACCTACAAAACCAGGAATTTGACATACAGTGAACCCCAAGTATGTGATAGCATACAGTGCAAGAACTTGAGAGTATCACAATAGGAGCTTAAAATATGTGAATCACTTTTCTTGCATGGTTTGCCTCTAACACATTTTGCCAGAGATGCTACAGATAATAACAGTGTGAATCTCTGAAAAAAAAAAAAAAGTAAAAATCTTAAAAGTTAGGACAGCCAGGAGTTTTCTATCATCATACAGCTGATAAAATCTACAAGTTCTAAAAAATAATGTGATTCAGAATGTCTCTGTACCATTTACATGGTGGGAAAACCCTCAAACAACCAAAATTANTTTTCTTTATTTCCCTCTTTAAAGACATGACATGACCTCCACCAAGATTTGCTCTGAGCTGATTCTTAAACTAAGACCATATATAAANACTGCTGAATATTTTCTTACATGCAATGGTGCCCACTGTTTCTGAGCTATTATGTAAATGCTATTTGGTACAGACAAGCACTAAAAGTGACCACTACTCATACTTGTCTGAAGAGAAATGCTACACATCATCCTTTCCTTTAAGAAGTACAGCAATCCAGATTACAGTCTTCCTGTGGGGTTCTGCATCTTGCTGTCTTTACTACAGAGCAGTAAATGATGAATGTCTCCTCTCTCCTCCACCATGTAGTGTTGCAATATTGCACGTGCCCTTCTGGAGCACTAAAAAGAAGTTTATTTCATATTTTACATAAACATTTTTCATCTGATCTCTCCTTCTGTCAGACAACAATTCTCATGCATAATAAATCTGAGCAGCAACACAAACAAACAACCACTCCTGCTATTAAGTTTTTAATTGTACTGCATTTTGTCCACAGAACATTTTATATATATATACGGAAGCTATTGCTATTCTGTTTCTTTTTCTGCTTCTTTTTAGTGGTTCCTAAACTCCTAAAAAAATCACTTATACAGAATTGTAGATTACAAGTTCTCTCACTTATTCCTTCTTTTACACAATAAAAAAATGTCTAAAAGACAGCTCTCACTGATTCTGTAAATGTGTAACATACTCACAGTGTGAACTGTGTGTTTGCTGCTCTCAGAAGTTTCAAGGAAAAATATATATTTCTGCCTAGCTCTGTGGCATCTTACTTTTTTTTGATTTCTGGGTTTTTTTCCCCCTTTCTTTACTTGCATTTTTTCTTCATTGAAAAATAAATGCTAGTTTTGAATACACAGTGATTTGACAGTGAGATATTTGAGCAGAATGTTTCAGTCCTTATTCTGTCTCATTGAACTAAAACATGTACACTCACAATTTTTCTACAGTGTTATAGGATTGTGTTTTCTCAGATATTCTGAAAGCTAATATGTAGAGTATTAACAGTTACATTTATTTCATTATTATATATCTGGCCTTTTTAGTGGAAAATTATGTTTGCTGGAGATCATTTNACATTTTTAAGGGAGACATTCCTCCCACTATTCCTTAGCTGGTATTTTGATAGATGATGAAAAACCTAAGCAAAACAAAGTGCACATATGTTATTAATTATTAATGGACTTTAAATTTTTCTCTTATATCTATTCTTTCTTCCCATTCANTTTACTTTTATTTTCTGTTTATTCTTCCAAATAGAGCAATAACAGTTCCTTTTTCCCAGTTCTTCTTGAAATTCATAGAATCATAGAATATCCTGTGTTAGAAGGGATCCAATAGGATCATTGAGTCCAACTCCTAGCATTGCACAGGACACCCTAAAAATCACACCATATGCCAGAGAACATTGTCCAAAGTTGTCCAAATGCTTCTTGAGCATTGTCAGATGGTGCTGGNACCTCTCCCTTCCTGGGAGCCTACACCAATGGCCAGCCACCCTCGGAGTGATGAACCTTTCCTAAGGCTCCTAAGACACTGTGGCTAGGTTTGAGCTTACCCCAGCTTTGATCAATTTAAAATNAAGCATCTAGTTTAAATTATTTAAAAAAAATCCCTCCAAAACTAGTGAAGTTGAATTGCTGGTCAATCTCATGACTTAGAATACATTCAATTTCCCCCTGCTTGAGTCATCCTCTCTTTCTCTCCAATAACTTTTTTTTTTTTTCTCAGTTGATTGAAAGGAAACACTGTCTCAGAAGTATGACATGCTTAGGTCAAACAGCCAGGAGTGAAAAGGCCCAGGTAGCACAGCTCCAGCATTGTTGTGGTACTCAACCAGGATAGTTATTTTACGGGCTCAGTGAGAACTGAATGATTTTAAATGGCTCCTTTCACTCCTGGCTAGTCTATGGTTATGCAGCTGCAGGTATTTTTTTTTCCTTTTTTTAAGTTCAGAATAATTACTCTAGTTTTACAAAGCTTATAATAAAACCATAAAGAAACCATAAGCATTGACAGTTTTCTCAAAGNAAGATTTTCTTATTTGTCATTGGCTTCCTAGTAATAAGGTAAGACTCCACTACAAAGTATTTGTAGCAGCCATAGATTATTTCTGGCTTTCCACATACTAACAAATTATCATGCATCAAAAGCCATATTGAAGGGCTAAGGCCAGAGCAGAACAGGAAGATGAAGCAGAAAATTTAGTCATTTGTGACCTGAACATAGTGATCTGGGCCAAATACAAAGANTATAGCCAGCTACAAAAAATAAAAAAACCCTAATAAATCTTAAATTATGAAATATCTGCTGAAGCATGAACACTAAAAAAACCAAAACTGCTCTGCACAGAAAGACTAAACTTCTACTCAAGACCATTCCACTTTGAGGAAACAATTTGGTTGTTTGCCATGTCCTGCTGGAGTGAGAAGCATCATGGCAGGGTAGCCAAGGGCAAGGCTTTAGGTAATGAGAACAGCTTGAGCAACACCAGGNACCTCTCCTGGTTTTGATGAGGAGCCAAACATTTGGATGTGCTCTTTTCTTTTGTCCTTGATCCTTTACAAGCTTTTGTACCTGGTTGTCACTGATCATGCCTTCTCCACTATCTTGTCTTCATTTCCCTTTTCATGATGCTAATGTTGCAGACAACTGAAGTCTTCATTTCCTATAGAATTATCTTGATGTTTCTGCTATGATATTTCCTTTGCTGCATATTTTAGTGTCAAGCAAGTTGCACAGGGNTATATAAAAAGGAAAAATCTCATAATCTATGAAATGGGACTAAAATGGTCCCACCTCAAGTGTATACAAACAAATTAGGAAAGATCAATAAGACAGCAAAAGAGGGAAAATTTCTCATATCTTCTCTGGGAAATCAGCACAATTTGAATNTCTATATATTAAGGCATGCTAACAGAGAATAAAGAGGAAGAACTGCCAGCACTTGAAGGGCTATGATTTCACTTGGATGACAGAAACAAGGCCAGATAGCTCACACAATTGAATGGCTTCAATGGACAGGACAGTCTGGGATGGTGAACTGAGGTAGCTATCATTTATGTGAGAAAACAGCAGAACTGCATGGAACTCTGTCTCAGGTCACATGAGGAGCCAGCTGAGAGCTTGTGGTTCAGGATTACTGGAAAGACCAGCACCTGTCTCTTATACACATCTAGATGTGTATAAGAGACAGGGGTCACATAAGGAAAAAGTAGCAGAAACCTTATTCAGACACTGTAGCAAGCCCCATGTTCACAGACACTGATGCTCACAAAGTGACTTTAGCACATCCATATCTGCTAGAAGAGCAGCACACTAGGGCATGAGCAAGTCAAAAGGTTTATGGAATGCATTTATGAGAGCTTCCTGCCTGTCAATTGCCAATTCCTGGCTGGCACAGAAAATTGAGGAGACAGTGGTGAGTGATGCTCTTGTAAGAGTGGCACAAATAAACAAGAAAGATCTGTTTGGGGTCTGCCTTGGCTGCTCTAACTGTGAGACTGAGTTCAGGTTCCTGAGAGTAACTGGGTATCTTCACACAAGTTTGATTAAAATTAAACTGGTTTCAAGCAAGTTCAAGGCTACAGAACAGACTTGCTTGAAGAAAAGAGGACTCAGTCTCAGTCTTGGATCCCAAACTCACCCTCAGCTGTGTTGAACGAATGGCACAACCACATGCTTTGAAAGACTAGCATTCAGCATTTCAACAAAGTGAAATCAAGTGAACTCAAGCTTCCCTGCTGCATTTAATAAAAACTTCTGAATTTATAGTTGGCTAAAATGTGACTTTTAGGGTACCTCTACAAAGCTTAGGAAACAATCTGCTTAGCATGTCAGCATGATTTGTTACCATTTAAGAATAGCAGTCTAATGTGCATACATGCACACATGAAATTGTTATTTAAATGAGTGATGAACAATACAGAAATAACTTGTTTGCCATCAATTATTTAATTCGGTAATGAAATAATTACTCCAGAACTGATAAGCAGGTAAGAAGTTGCCAGAAAAATCATTGATTGTAAAAACTTTAATTTTCTGATCAGGAAATTAACTTCAATACTTCTACTTGCTTCTTGGCTTGTCTTCTTTTACTGTCTGAAAGGCCTGTTTCAGTACAAACCACTTTTTATTTTGCTCAATGTGTGATGAATACCAATGAGCTTTTGAAGAGATTTTAAATGTTTGTTTACACTTTCCTCCAAAGGCAGATATTCTTTACAGGAACTTAGCCTAATTAGTAATTTCGATTCAATTCTTTTTAGCTTAACCAACAAGGTAACCCTACTCTTCTGGGTATAGAATTGTATATGATTTACTTTTTACACATACAAGAATAGAACTTTTCTTGAAAAATAACCTAAGCAAANGGATCACGTCCATTTCTTTTGGTTTGGTTTGATTTGCTTTGTTTTGGGATTGGAATGGAAAATATCCCTATCTTGTACTCAATATGTATAATTTGCCCTCTAGTGTCCTTTGTCTCTTTTCTCTTCAGACCTTCTGTATCTTTTGAGACTCAATTATTTCTTAAGGTGGGTTTATATGATATGATGTTGACACCGAAGCTTCCAAAAAGATAATGAGGAGAAATAAGCACTTCAAATGTGGAATTTATCTGTCTTCTTTTCACTATATCCTTTTCCAAACAGGACATAAAGATCTACGCATGTTTACAGAACTTCCAGTGTCAAAGGCTTAAAGCAGTGACATCCAAAAGTTCCCAAGTGTTAGGAATATTCTTTCCAGCANGCCCTTGGACTGCCAAACTTATTTTCTTGCTGTTTTTGACAGTTGTATTTCTTCTGTCTTCAACAAAGTGTTCTGCCTAATTTTATTCTCTCATACTTACCTTAATTTTTTCTTTTAGTCTTGCAAATTCTATTACTTGGGTCANTGTTGTCATGTTTTCCTGTTTCTTCTAAATCTTTGCACTTTCAGTGTTCACATGACTCACAAGCACACAAGTCTTATATGTGGCTCTACCATAATGTTATAAGATGCTAACATACTGTAGTGGTTTGGATTACAGTATCAGTAGCATGACCACACTATAAGTATATTGTGTTTAAGTAAATCCTGGTTATTGTAATCATAATTTATAGGTATAATGGACCTCTGTTTTTGCTACATACTATTTGTTTTCTTTCATTCTCTTAGGATTTTAAACTCTGCATTCTCATGGTCACTGCAGTTTAAACTGCTCTTGACCTTTACACCTTCATCAGTATTTAATGATTTGTGACTAAANCCTGAAACAGTTGTTCCATATGACTCAGCAATCATGTGAATCAAGAAATTGTTTGGAAAACATTCCAGAAATCTCTTATATTGTTTTTATACAACCCTTTGGACAGATAGTGAANAGAACTGCAATTGTGATAATTTTTTCCAGTTACTTAAAGAAGATTCCATCCAACTTCCTTATCAGGCTTTTTGCAACAGATTCTCCAACTCAGCACTTATTCTGGTCTATCCTCTTATCCTCAAGCAGCTGGTTTCCATTTCCAATTTTTCTCCACTGGAAACAATGAAGATGCTTTGAGTGTAAGCCACTCTCCTCAAATTTTTCACCTGCCTTCCTGAAAACTTTGCACTCAGACACTAAGCCTCCACCCATGTAATTTGCTCCACCTCCTCTCTGTAATTCCTCTGTAATCCAGTGAGGTCAAAACTCTGCAGCTGTGGCAGATNTTTAGCTTCTCCTGTTTGTTTTCCATGCTGCATGGGTTTGGGTGAAGGTATTTGAGATGGACCCAGACATGTTGCTTTAATGGGAAAAGTGAAGGAACCTTCCCCACCATGCAGAGCCCCTGATTGTTCTTTATTGTCCCTCCATATCTTTGCTTTTTTTTCAGCTGTTGACAATCTTTTCTTGTTGTGCCTACTTCAGCCTTTCATCCCATATGTCACATGGATCCTGTCCCTTGTAGTCAGTCCTCAAAGAGACTCCCATGATTGTAATACAAAAAACTCTGTGTGGGACACTGCCACCTGACCAAGTGCTGACATACTGGGGCATTCACTTTTGCCTCAGCTTTTTCCCTTTACTGGAGGGACTGAGACCTCNACCTGGGCCTCCAGAGGGAGTAACCTTTCCTACTGCTCCCTGCCCTTTCCTTTTCTCCTCTTGCCAGAAATCTGCAATAGTTGTCATATGCAGGGCTGCCCTGGCAGTAGCATTGNTGCCTACATGGATGAGCAGCAATGGGAATAGTCACAGGACTGCACAAGCCTTGCCAGTCTCTCTTTGAGAACCAGGAGGCAATCAAGTGTCAATCAGAAAATCTGAAACATCAGTTTAGATCAACGGGTGGGTGCCTCCATCTGCCATCAGAGGGCATCCCCTGCCACTGTCACCCTCTTTGTGACAGTAGTTTCAGTTTTCTCTAACATGCATATTTTTTTATGAAGGACTTGCTTAAATTCATGTTTCTCAGACTATTTGTTGAGCAGACTGTTGCAGTTTATATCAAAAAACACATTTAAAATAAAAGTTATTTAATGCACATAGAAGATCTTTCTATCTTTCATTCATCTTTCTGAGTGAAAATTAGCATAATTCTANCACAAACCCAACAAAAATATTTTACTGAAACTAATATGATGTGTGGTGCATATATAATTATGATTTTCAGCTTTAGAAAAGAATTTAATATACAGTGCAAATTAGTTTTGCTTTCACAGACATGAAAACTTTTTGCAGTAAATGAAAAGACAGATTTTCATGCTCCATTGATAAGCTTAATAAAGCAGACATATTGGAAATACTGTAGAGTGTTTTTTCTTTGGAAATATTTTTGAGTTGATTGAACAGCAAAAACTATACATAGAAGTTGACTTATTGGTCTGGAGTTTTTTAACAACATTTATTAGTTGTAAATCCAGATAGATCAGATCTCCAAGAAAAAATCGGATCAGATAGAGTAAGTAAGTCCCTCAGTTTGTCTCAGAAAACACGGTCATAATTATTTTTTGATAACAATCATTCTGGAGATTCGATTGTCTACTTGCAGTGTCAACAATAGTCTTGAGTANATCATACACTTGATTTCAGCTAAAGGTCATTGATAACAGTCATTTCCTTGAAAGATGTAAAGACATAAAGTTTACCTTTCACAATATAAATCAGAAACTGGCCGGTGAAATTAAGATCCTAAGTCTATTCCTCCCTGCCATTCACCTCAGTAAGAATGGTTTTATCATAGCTGAGGCCACAATCCCATTTACATGATCCCTGCCACCCTTACATACCTAGCAGTGTCAAGGGGGTAAGGGATGGGAGACATGGTGCTGCAACATAACTCAGAAACACTGTGCAAACTGAAGAAATCCTATGCTGTCCCTCAAACCAAATAGGGCTTGTATTTTGTGTGGAATAATCACTCACATCAGTTATGTGAATTGTGATAAAAACTGACAGCAAACTTATGCCTTCTTCCTTTTTACCCTGCACTTTTTCACTGCAGCCTACACTGCAGAAATGCCAAGTGATAGGCTCTTCTGCAGCCAAAACAGATGCCTCAAATCATGAATATATGTGTATTGTTATGTTCCTAGGAGATTTTAATGCTAAATGGAGAGGAACTTAAGTGGTATAGCCCCCTATAGGTTAGTCAGCTTTAGAAAATAAGCAGATTGGAATACTTGTGGGTAATCAGGACAATTTGGAACCCAAGTCCTTGCATTGACAGGATTTTCATGGATTAGATTATTTTCCCTTTTTATGCAAAAGTCATTTTACCTTGCAGNCTTATTTCTATATTACCTGTGTTTACAGACAAAATCTCTAAAATCTTGTGATGACTAGTAACCTGTTGTTGTCCTGCCTGCAGAATTAACAAATTGACAAATTAATCTTTAAATAAAGCTGCTTTATACAGACTAGATTGATGTAAAAGAAAATTTAAGAAGATTAAAATTGAAGAAACATTGTTTTGACTTCTAAGTTTTAAATATATAGATGACTAAAAAACAGGTTANAAATATATGAATTATCATGTAAAGTATATGTATATTTAATTTCACAGAAATGTTAGCATCTATTTGCTAAAGTGAAAATAATCTTTATTTGAATATTCTGTAGTAGGTGGTATTTTCAGTTTCAGTGAATCGAAACAAAATTAATGAAAAGATGTTAATATTNTCAGTTTTTTATTTTCAAAGAAGGTAGAAGTAGAACATGAAAACAAACAAGAGAAAAAAACACATAACTTGGCAACAATCATTCAGTCTTATGGTTTTTCTTCTTTATGCAATCANAGCTGGTGTTACCAAAAGAAATCATCCTTGTGTTTGATGGTAGCCTTCACAGTGGCTGTATAGAACAGAAACCATCTCACAGGACAGCCAAGGGATCAGACACAGACAGCATGGGTTTAGGAAAGGCAGATCCTGCCTGACCTACCTNATCTCCTTCCATGACCAGGTAACCTGCCTGAGGGATGAGGGAAAAGCCGTGGATGTTTAGTGCCTGGAGCTTCAGCAAAGCCTTTGACACTGTCTCNCNTGGCATTCTGCTGGAAAAGCTGTCTGCCCATAGCTTGGACAGGTTTTCTCTTTGCTGGATGGCTGTGCCCAGGGCTGGTGGTGGATGTTGCTGCATCCAGCTGGAGGTCAGTCACTAATGGGGCTCCCCAGACCTCAGTGTAGAGCACATTCTATTTAATATCTTAATTGGTGGTCTGGGTAAGAGGATTGAGTCCACTGTCTGTATTTCACAGATAACACCAGGCTGAGTAGCAGAGTTGATCTGCTGGAGGGTAGAAGGCTCTGCAAAGGGTTCTGGACAGGNGGTCCAGATGGGTTAAGGCTATCANTATGGAGCTCAACAAGGNCTAGTGCCAGGTCCTCCACTTTGGCCACAACAATCCCATGCNACACTACAGGCTGGATGAAGAGTGTCTGGAAAGCTTCCCAGTGGAAAAGGGCCTGGGAGTCCTGGCTGAAAATTGGCTAAAAATGAGCCAGCAGTGTGTCCAGGTGGCCAAGAAGGCCAATTGCTACCTGGCCTGTATTAGCCATAGTGTGGCCAGCTGGACTAGGGCAGTGATTGTTTCCCTGCAGTCAGAACTGCTGAGCCCACACCTTGAACTCTATTTTCAGGTCTGGGCCCCTCACTACAAAAAAGACATTGAGGGGCTGGGATGTGTNCAGAGAAGGACATCAGAGCTGATGAAGGGCCCAGAAGGAAAGTCTTATAAAAAGCAGCTGAAGGAACTGGTATTGTTTAGCCTGCAGAAAAAGAAGCTTAGGGGACTTTATTGATGTCTAGAATTTCCTAAAAACAGGGTGTAGTAAGGTGGGAGTTGGCCTTTTCTCCCAGTTAGTGACATGATGAGAGGACATAGCCTCACCTGCACCAGGGGAGATTCAGGTGGACATCAGGGGAAATATCTTCATGGAAAGGATGCTTAAGCACTGGAATGGGCTTCCCAGGGAGGGGGTTGAGTCACCATCCCTGGAGTCATTAAAGAAATGACTGCATGTGGCACTTTATGCCATGGTCTAATTGACAAGATAATGCTTGGTCAAAGGTTGAGCTCAATGACCTCAGAGGTCTTTTCCAACATAAATTATTCTGTGATTTTGTAACAAAATGTAGACCAAATATACCAATNAATCTAATTAATAAAATTTTACATTTCTGTATCTGAGATAAGCATCTTAGATTCATTTTATAGCAAGTGGAAACAAAGACAAATTTACAGATTGCCAATCATCTCATCCTACTATAGATTATTTAAAGAAAATAAGTTGTGACTCATTTCTCTTTATTAGCTACAAAGACAGCTTACAATGACTAGCTCAAATGTACATATCTCTATGTTGACACTTCAGGGTTGACTGAGTTGCTTGGGGTTGACTANGTTGCTAAAGATAGATATCTAATGTCACTTAAGATGCCCCAGGATGCTGAAGACATCTGCACAAAGCTGGCAGATATGACAAAGGACTTATGGGAGACCTGTGGTTCTCTAGTTTAGTAGCTGGAGGAAAGGAGAGAGAGAGTAATGGGAATAAATTCTGATGTTTTGGTAATTATACCAAGTGTANAAAATTAGGCAAACTGAATTGCCAGCCCTTCTATCATGGAAAGGAAAGCTGAGACTGTAAGTAGTGTTACAAATCAAATATTCTGGTAAAATTAATTTTATTGCAATTTTTTTTCATATATTGTTAAAAACTGAGTTATGTAAAAGGGCCTCAAGGTGGGGTAATGGTCTGCTACTGTCTAAACATCTCCTGTAGTCAATGGAAATGTTCTTCAGTAGAGTCCAGTGATTTATCTCATCCTGAATTAGGTTCTAGGGATTACAATCAGTTGCCCTGCACGAGTATCTGGTACCTTCCAAGACAACAGGTTTGCTCAAAATAATTCTAGCACAGCCAACAACTCTAAAGCCAGGCACCAAGGCAGAGTGTGTGCCATTCTGGACAGGCAACTGAAAGCCTGGAAAAATGCCCTGGAACAGTCAGATGTTAATATATGTATGTGTGGGTGCAAATGGAGCCCTCAATGTCAAGTTAGTGGGCTTGTCTCATTTATGGGGAAGAAGAAGGAAGTGAAATGAAGGAAATAAAGAAGGAAAAGAGAATAGAACAAAGGAGAGAAAAGGTGATACAGCACAAAACAGTTTGTGATTTAAAGAACTACAAGATTTCAAGATCTAATTTGTTAGATTTTTTTTGACATTTTCCACTTTCCACTTTATCACTCTCCTCCTGAAATGAGACTGCTGGGAAAAAACACCTTCAAACTCAAACAACCAAACACACACACACATAAAAAAAAAAAAAAAAAAAAAAAATTACAGAAACCCCACCAAAAAAAATCCCTTTTTTTTTTTACTATTTATATTTCTGAGAAGGATTCTTTCCCCCAAAGAGTTGTCATTTTCTGATTGTTTGGTTTGGGTTATTTAATAGCCTTTGTTCTAAAAATGTTTTCATGTTTTCTGTTGACTTGGGTGTTTAATTATTTTATGAGGAAGGGATTTGTGTGTTTCATATTTATTATACTACAAAGCTGAATCCACATCACACTCCATGGGATATATTCACAGTGACCAAAGTTTCTTCACTCTTTTATGGAAGAATTTTTGATTCAAAGCATTTTCAAAATTTACAAAGAAGTTGAAAAAAATTAGAGAGGAACTGATATACTGAGGAAGAACAGGTAAAAAATATAATTATGAAGGGCACATGTCTATTTCTCCAACTGCATTCTGCTAAACCTATAGTANGAAGAGATGGATTTTTATATTATATCTGCTCCATAGAGTTTGTTCTATCTAGATCAAAGTAATGGCAAAACACCACCCCCACCTCACCCCTCCATTTTAGTATAAATAAATAATTCTTGTCCTCAATTTAGAGTTAATCTCAACTGTTTCCTTATGTATTAATAACGCTGAAAATTGAATAGTGGGACAACGTGCAGATTTTTTCCTTCTCAAAATAATAAGGGATAACAGATTTTTGTTATTATTATAGTCTTTGTAAATGTAGGAAAATTAGTGTATCAAATTATAAAAATGTATTTAATTTACCTTTTAATCACAAAGTAGAAAAGGGATATAGTAAGGCCAGAGGTTCCAAAGTAAGTTTCTAAATTCATTGAACACTCTAAAATTAATAATATTTCAATAATAATCTATGACTGAGGAATAATTATACATTATTCTATTTTTTATCCCTTTCAGAGTTTCATTATTTATTAAAAATACAACGGTTCATTATTTTTATGCATGTAAGTACAAATATTAAAAGTATTTTCAGAATGTTCTGGAACAAGAAAAGGTGAAGTAAAACTCCTACTTAAAGTCCTACCAACAATTTCTTGCCAGTTTTTTTTTGTCTGAGATCCTTGGTGACANTAAATAATCCCCTCAACATGACATCCTTTGTCTAAGATTTACTTAGTTTCAGGTGTACAGACTGTCCTACATTTCTAAGAGGACATCACCCACAGGGAGAAGGATTAATGTAAGCCAGTGAAAAGAAACTCACTGAGATAAAGAATAAAATATCAGCAAATAATANACATCCCTTATTCCAGAGAGTAAGTTATTTATTTCCATTTAGAGAATTTCCCAACATCTCTGAAAAATTGAAGGAATTTTTAGTTCTTTTATTTTGCTAGCAGTTTAAATGCAGGGTAGACTTATTCAAGGATCTAAAATTACTTTCCTTTGAAATGTTAAGTTTTATAGTTAATAATATCCTCAACACTTGAAATTTTACTAATCTTCTTTGTTTAGGATTTCCATTTAAAATGTGTAAGTGCTGTAACAATAGGTTCACAGGAAAAACAAAATCCTCACTGAGCTAACTTGATTTTGTTTGTCATTTTTATACAAGTTTCAGATTACTGAACTGCAGTTCTCTATTTTCATAGATAAAGTACATTTTGACTACAAATAAAATGTCAGTGGAAATTATTAAAAGCATCAATGTTCTGGCAGGTTTGAAATTATTTTTTGGTGAAAAATACTATAATGATTATTGAAAAAAGCATAATGCTGAAAAAATTTTACATAAGTTTTAAAGATTCTATATACCAATTATTTGTCCTTTTCTAAGTTCTTTTTGATGTTCTTGTTACTGTAATTTAAGAAAGCTCTTTTGTCCCATATTCTTTATAATTTTCCAGGTTTTCTTTCCTTGACTGCCTAATAAGTTTCTTTTCTCAGAGGACTATAAATTGCTGAAAATTTTAGGATTAAATGAGGTGACATGATCTGAACAAAAAAATTTGTGTGTCAAGATGATAATTATCTAGCAGGTGAATAGGGAGAATAGCAGATATTTGGGCTACACTAGTTGTTAGCAGTTATACTGAAGTTAATTTTGGGAATTGCAATATATTGTTCTAAAAAAGCAATTTTTTTCTAAGACTTCCCACCAAGGTTTCAGCTATCTTTCTTTTTTTTTTTTTCTTCAGTGCATTGAATATTGTTAACATCCAAGGAAAAAAGAGTTTTGGTTTAGCAACTCATTTAAAAAATACTAAAGATTTATATTTTACATAAACATTTCATACTTAACAGAAAATATTTGCTTACTTTCAATTCTTTTTCTCAGCTAAGAAAGTGNTCTACCTATGAATTTGTTGTATTAATGAAGTTTACAATAATTCAGTTCCTACAAGTGTTCTATTGAACATGACATAGATTTAATAGGTTGGCCTTAATTTGAAATGTTTGGTGTCTATGTCTTCTCCTTCACAAAAGTTTTGAAGTAAAATGTCATAGTCAGATTTCTTTGGAGGTGGAGGTCTGGTGGGATGAGAGCAAGAAAGAAAAGAGAGCTTTGGTGGTGTTGTGGAGAAATCCCTCCTCTTCCACCAGCTCTAGAAAACTTAGCAAAAAAGTGGGTAATTCATGAAAATGAAAAGAATGTTAAGTGCAATTTTTCCTAGCAATGTTTTAAAAGTAAACAAATCAGAAAGATTTAAATTAAAGCAATTTACAGATGGGTAGAACATATAGGCATTATTAACTGCTTCTGATGGCTCTGAACTTCTAGAAATATAACAAAAGGTTTTATTTAGAATATTAGCATAAAAATATAATGTCTTCTGAAGAGGAAACCTAGAGGCTTTGTAAGGAACTTCTATAAAAAGTATGCAATTTGGCAGATATGGGTTTGTTTGGTTTTTTTAAATTCCTAAATACCAAGTTAAATAGCTAAATGACTAAGGAAGAATTAAATTATTAAACATTCTATTAAACTTGGTGAACTCTGTCTTATTTCCCAAATGAAATGCATACAGCTGTACAAGTTTAATGTATCTATAAATTCCTTTACAAAACCATGAGCAAAACTTTAAAAAAAACTCCAAAAACTTCTCAAGTCATGATTGAATACTTCAATCTTGCTAGATTCTTCTATTTCAGTCCTGTAAGAAAACAGTTCAGTGGAAATCTGCTCTTGAAATATGAACTGAAATGTTTGCAAAACCTTCGGTTTCCACAAATGCCTCTAATTAAATCTTTTGAGGTAAAACACTGAAATCCCATAGGCTAATGCAAGGTAAAAACACAAGAAAAATANGTTTCTGAGCTATTCAGTTATCTCCAGTCTCCAGACAAAAAATACCAAATCAAAATATGGCAATATCTTAGTGAATNTAATACTTAGAAACCACTGGAAGAAAAGAAACTTAGAGAATGGATTAAATCAAAAACAAAACTGAGGACCCTGTAAGGTCACTCAGGCAAAGCCCTAAATATCAGCACTGATACTTAGGAAAGAAATTTGGAAAATACAAAGTCAAGCCATAATTTCTTAGTAGCATAAGTTATCAATCATGCTGATATTTTCTACCATAAGCTTCCTCACATGCTTATTCTTAGAATGTTGTGGATGAAGTGATCACCCTTTCAACTGAAAATGGATGTTTGATCACCAGTTGGAAACTTTGATAATCGGTTCAAACTGGTCCTCAGAGGATATATCTTAACCAGATCTCATGGAAGTCTTGGCTTGTTCAGGATGAGTCCAGCACAATGCACTTTAGTGGTTAAATATCTACAGCTTCCCTAATAATTTTGTGTCTGGATAGTTCATTAGAAAGTGCTGGTGGTGCTGGATGGGTTGGATGCACAGGTCCTGTGCAGCCACAGTTGTTGTGGGTCAGGATTACTGCTGCCTTCTGGTCATAGCTGAGTAACTATGCCCACACCATACAGAACATGCCAAGGTGGAAAGAAAGAAGAGTTAGCAAGCTCAGATAACACATCTCTATTGTTCTAAGCCAAAGATAAGTCCCTTTAACTCCAGTTGAGCAGCCAGAGGTGTCCTTAAGCTTTCCGAAAGGAACTCTGCTGGGAATCTCAAAAAGTTCATATCTTTCCAATAAAATATTTTTTTTTTGTGTATGCCAGATATATAGATGAAGGAAACCTATCTTTAGAGTTCACTTGGGAGTTGAAGGTCTTAATTATGTAAAAAGTTTATATCTAAATTTAAGGAGCTCAATCTGACAGCTTCACTGACATTCATAAGCACTTTATCTCTGCTCAGTTTTATAGGACATAAGATGTGCCTTTCATGTATGAAAAAAAAAATCTTAAAATATGGAATAAAATAGACCTCTAGATTAAGCAGATGTTTCCCTTATCTTAAAATGAAATTAATGAAGCTGAAATCATGGTGATAAAGGAGCCATTAATCAATTTCTAGTATTTTGAAATATATGTTATTTTAAATACTCTGCCATTATTCCAGATTCCTGAATCAGCTAATGAGGGTATTAAGAAAACTTAATATAGAAGAAAAAAAAATAAAGAAAGAAAAAGAAAAGATAGATAAGAAATGATGAAAAGGAGAAAAGAGAAAATCAAAACTAACCCAAAGTCCTTCACAAAGGTATACATTTTTGTTTACAAAAGTTTCTGCTNTGAGACCTAGCCACAGTTCTACAATATGTTGCTCAGAAAATTTCCTTGTGGAAAATAAAAATATCCCTTCCTTATTTGTTTTTGTTTTCTTTTACAAAACTTGAATTTCATAAAAACTACACAAGAAAACTGATTTTATTTCATGTAAGTTTCGGTCTCCATTGATGTAAATTTAAATATTCTTGAGGATTAATGCTCTATGATAAACATATTTAATTTTGCATAATGTCTTTATCTACATCAGGTGTGATGGAAGATGGTTTCCTTAGTGTGCATTGTTCTGATACCAACAGATGGAAAATGCTGTATTTTAGTTAACTTCTAAGCTTCAAAAATATACCTTCATTTCCACAGTAATTATATCCCCCATTCCACATTGTCTTTCAGGCAACTTGATTGTGGAAGGAAAGATTATCTTGTCCTCTACCAGAGCTTATCAGAAAGTTAAACAAAGACATGAAAAACCTAATAGTTATATTTTTAAGCCATAACTTCACATTGTCTACCTATACATCATTTCATTAAACTAAAGTAATGAAGTAAAAATCAGTGCTTTCTTAAATAGGAAAAGTCACCATTTAAATTCTGTTGTGGTTTTTTTTTCTCTATAATTNCTTATATCTGGATAACTTCTGGTAATATACTTACATATCTCAATAAAAATCCAACATAAAATACCACCTGTTCTTTTAGATAAACCTACTGTTTTCATCTTTGGAGCCACATACGGTAAATTAGATTAACATGAAAACCAACAAATTCTCTGATAAAAAATAAGATCAAAATGAGCTGGCTCATAAAGAATTATTAATGTATTTTTTTTGTTTATTTCTTCNTGAGAGGAGGGAAAGCTGGACATTAAAATTCTTTTTTTTTTTTTTTAGAAGTTCGTTTATTTCCTGTTTTGGGCATGTCTACTTAAGNACTAAGACAGATTTGTCTTTTCATATCAACAACTGTATTATTAGATGATTTTTAAAAAACAAAAAAATACCCAAAATAGCCAAAAACCTCATGACTTCTCTGGAAACTGATTATGTATAAGAGGGACAAAAAAATGGAAACCCAGCAACAACAACAAAGAAACAAAGAAAAAAATGCCCAAAACATCCCAACCAAGCAAGCAATCAACCCACCAACCCCAGCACTCGAGATTATAAAAGGGGGAAAGCAATGATGGCTCTGTTGATGTCAGGGGCTAGTTTGTGGACTGCTGAACCTTTCCTTCTTCAAAATTTTCACAGCAATTCTGTCTGTGCAGGAATAGTTTTTGTTGTTGCTGCTGCTGCTTTTTTTCAAGCTGGGGTTCTTTGTGTGTAAACACTCGTGAAGAACCTCTCAATCTCTTTAAGAAAGGTTTGCTCCTTCCTTACCTGTTGCCTGGCAACCAAGATCTAAATCCAACTTCTCCATCCCCTGTAAACTCCTGTGACTGCCCTGCAGGGAAATGGCTTTTTGAGGGCAACTTTACCATTTCTCATCCTCAGTTTCAATAGCTGTCATGTTTACAGGTTTTGACTAAGATCTTCTTCCAGGAAACCAAGAAGCTACAGGTCTTCTTACAAAAAGTGCTATTTCCCCACTGTGAAGCAAAACAACTTGGAAGGAAAGTGAAATAATCCAATTTTTATTGCTTTGATTTTTAATCTTGGCTGTTTACACATAGTCATACACAAGTTAGTTGTTTCAGATTCTTTCATAAGAATGCCAGAACTGAGAATAATGTTAGAAATTTATAAATTTTAACATGCAAATTACCAGAAATCTATAATTGTTGTTAGCTCCTTTGAACAGAGGTGAATTATCTGCACCATCAAAGTAGGGGTGTTGTCATAGATTTGTGAAGATCCTCAGCATGAGTTAAAAGTGCAACAGGTGACTCCTGCACACTGAATTTCTGTCTGAATCATGCAGGNCTATATCTAAAAGCTGATTCTTAATAATTGTCACATCAAGGAGAAGAGAGGAGGTGACAGGTAGGCAAGGGAAGGAGAGGGGAGGAAAAAGGAAAGAGAAGGGGAAAGGAAGAGAAATGGAAGATCAAGGTTGTAAATGTCTATTTGAACTTTTATGAGTAAATATAGAACTTTATATAATTTTATTTCTTCTTTTTTGCACTGGGACATTTCTTGTTTAAATATTTTTCTTCCTATACAGTAACAATGAAGCCCCTTACCAGTTCTATGTACTGTACATCTGGACATNCAAACAGCAATGAAGGTAAAACACAAACAGATACTGGATTTTCAAATCTTTATTTTAAAAATTATAGAGTTTCTAAAACAATTTTTTCAAACATGCTCTCAGTGGGAAGCTAGTGGTAATTTTTTTATTGTTGTTTTGTTTTTTTTTTAAACAGTGGAGTTTTTCAGGAGTTTTGTTTGCCACATGAGTTTTGTAGGCAATATAGATTAAAAAATCAATATTTCTTTCTCATTTTTTTTCATGTTTCTGGTACCATCAAATAAACATTTTGTAGAAAATTGCATTATTCATGCATATTGTATGGGATCCTGAACTATTTATTTAGTCATTCTCTATCTGACTAGGAAATTACAAGTTTATTTATAGACATGGTAAGTACAATTAGGTGTTATGGTTTTTTAAAAATTGTAAATGTTTTAATTATTTCTAATGACATCAATATAGTCTGCTTCCTGGTTTAGTAATCAATGGAAAATACTGCATATAAGATACATATTAAAGTTACTAAGAACAATTATTATATTCTTGAAGAAAACCAAAAATTTCTAATATTAGTTCTAGCACATAACGAGTATAATCCTGAGTAATATGTACATTTACTTCACAATACTTGAAAGTTTCAGCCTTACTCTCCATCATATTTCTTCTGAAATAGTATGGAGATTCAATATGGCATTCTTTCTATCTACATGGTATGTACCTCCCATTCAAAACTTAAAAATATAGCCTCCTNAGTGATCAAACTAGAAACAAGACTAGGTACATCAGTTTTCAGTAGGAACACAACTAATAACTAAATCAGGAAGCTGAAAAGTTCTTACCTGCCTGCCCTAACAGTCTGCTTGGTTCTGCATTCCAGTTTTCTCACAATGAAAATCATATTTCATGCTACACTTCAGACCAAGCAAGCTTGTAGAACAGTTGCTGAATCCCTTTTGCTTTAATATAAGCATAACTGTTTTGTTCCTATTACAGCTATATAAATCTNCCTTCTGCTTAGCCACCTGTAGAGAATTGCACCTAAATTTATGCAGAAAGTTTGCACTGAACCTTGAAGACATGTACTTTGACATCCAACTGGAAATTCAAACTGTTCTAAAGCTGAGAAAGTTTCTAAATAGTCAGTAGTTGAAGTCATTAAAGTGTTTGGTCCAGCAAGTAGAGCAACAGAAAAACAGGGACAAGAAAAGTGAGGATAAGAAACAGGAGTATATACTGTCTCTGTGACAGTTAAGGAGACACAGTGGCAGACTTGCTTATTTCTTCAAAACAGGGTAAGAAGACATCAAAGTTCACTGGATTAAAAATTATTAGTTATGTGTCCAGTAATTACTCTGAGATGGGTATATTATTTTATTCTTCCAAGATAATATAATGAGTTATAATGCTTAATTACTTGTATAATATTACAAATTTCATTCAGATACANGCAAAGTTACTTCTGAAAAAGAACTGCTAGGTTTTAACATCAGAGGCACCTTTGTTTTGGCTTGTACTCCAATCCTCTTTAGACATTCAAGACTCAGAGTGTGAAAGGTGATGCTTGGGTGATAAAAATTGCTACTGGAAGACAGCAATTTTACCTGGATGTTTAGGGTTGGTTTGTAAGGCCAATTCAGACTTCCATGGTGAACAGGTGACACTTGGCTCTCAGCTGTCATCCTGAAATCAACAAACTGAATTTACTATCCTGCCATTGTGATGCCTTCACAGAAAATAAGTTCAGGGTTGTGAAGAAAAGCTGACTGAACAAACATGGTGTGATGATATTCAGGGCATTTGCTNAATCTTGCCTCAAGGTGATTATAGAATAACCCGAAGTGCTACAGCAGTGGCTATGTTGGGGACTTCTGGGGGCTGCTCATCACATTTTGAAAAGTCAGGATGATGTGTGAATCAAGAGGAATCAACATCGGTGTTTTAGAGCGTGGGTTGTTTATAACTACCAACAGAAACAACCCAAATTCAATTTAAATAGGGTGTACTGTTCTGTTCTTGACAGGAAAGCTATTTTTGGTCATACTAACTAGGAAACTACTGATCAGGGTGGTTTGGATCTTTCTCTCTGACTGAGCTTAATAATTTTTCAGCAACTAACATATTTTCTCAAGTATTTTATTAGTAAATNACATGCAATTTTGGCAGAATTGGACTTTTTTCCTGCCTCTTCCTCTTAGTTCAGTATAAGAAACCTTTTGTTCCTGCCATGATATGGCATCTTTTATATATTTTGTTTCCTTCCATGATAATGAACTGGACATCTGGGACAACCCTTTTTTTAGTGTTGACTACATACATTGTTCAGAAAGAAAGGTTGCAAGGAACCATCTTTAGGTAAGGATCAGATGGCAAAANCAGCAGAATAAAAATGCTCCTCTCCAAGGAGCTACAACCTTAAACAAGTAGTTAAATGTCAGTTAATAACTATTGGCTAAACTGGATCAAGAGCACTCTGGTCTGCACTAGGCTGTTTCCAGCAGGCAGCCAAGGGAAGAAAGAAAACCTTTCTTCCTACTCACTATGAGTTGCCACAGCTGGAGGGCTGAGCTCAGGTCTGGATCTCTAGTACAAACAAAGGAAAGAAATAAGCAAGCAAGCAAGCAAGGACAAATATCTCAAAACAGAGAGATGGCAAATTGCTTTGAAAGTCAAAAATTGAAGGCAATAAACTATTTTGACTATGGCACAAGCTTTCTAACAGGAGATGCATTGATAAGTGGCATTGAGAAAAACATTCCAAAAACATCCCTAAAATATACAAGCCATCCTGTAGACTTTAATTTGCTCATTCATTCTAAAAAGAAACCAAAACAGAAAAATAACCCTAAGTTACTTCACTGCCCAAAATCANAACAGTAAAAATCCTAAATTGCTTCACTACCTAAAAAGATGTGATTATTTCTTTTAAAGCCTACATAATTTTGACTAGCAATTCAAAATTATTAAACTCTAAGTAATAAATATGAAATCACAAAACAGTATAATAAAAGTGAAATATGCAAATTTTTAAAATATCTTAGCTATTGAAATTTGAACCATATTATTTTGACTGAAACAATTTGCCTTGCTACATTTTTCTTTCAAATAGCTCCACCCAGTTTTGCAGGGGACTAATATCCCCACTCCAAGAAAAGACACCCAAATTCAAAACCATTTTTAATTCTAAGGTGGTTTCAAAACAGTCTAAATGTACATTTCAATGTTCTGTGATTTTTATACAGAACAATAGGATAGATTGAAAGACTGCAATTCAGCTATTTTTCATTGGCTGTAAAAGTGTAGAAACATAGCCCAGAAATAATTTTATTTGACATGACTCCATCAGAGCCTTTCCTGAAAATTGTCACAGATGAATTTATGGTGAGATAGATGCCAGAACAGAGCTGTACCACCCCATGATGTATCATGTCCTTCTTTACTAATGAAGATAACTGTATTTTGCTCCCCAGACCTGTTTAAAACCCCAGTGTAGAACCAGGCAAACAGGTCTGAGCTCTATTCAAGTTGTGTTCAAGTCCAATAGGCTTCACATGGAATTCTATATTTTATTCCCAGCAAAGTCAGGGGTTTAATACNTATTCTAGAAAAGGTAAAATTAATNCATAAATAAACATTTTGAAAATTCTAATCTTAATAGTAGAGTCATAGACAAGCTTGTGCTGGAAGGCACCTTGAAGATCATTTAGATCCAAATCCCTTCCATGGACAAGGATAGCTTCCACTGTCCAGATTTCTTTAAGTCCCACCCTACCTGGCATTGAACAATTCCTGGGATGGGGCATCCACAACTTCCCTGGGCAANCTGTTCAAGTGCCTTATCAGCCCCTAACTGAGGAAAGACTNACAGAAAGTTTTGAGCTATGTACATACTATAAATTATTTAAACTTTCAATATTATCAGTATCTAAAATCTGTACAACATAAATTANTTTGCACTCAGATCTCTGCATTTCATATTGTTGTGAGTATACACACACACCTTGTTTAACTAAAATTTATAACTTCATTTATTTTTTACCCGTACAGTAACATTTTGAAAGGACATTATCAAATGTCAATGTNAAATATAAATGCTCTATTTTGTGGAGTTTTTTTATGTGCTGTAATATTTTGAGTGAAAGCATAACTTTCTATGCAGTATACTTAATTTAAGCCTACTAGCATTTGCCTAATATTCCTTGCAGTTCTTTGGAATACAAAATTAAATGTTTTAAGTGGAAACAGCTAACACTCATCTTGAAAAATGGAAACCAATTTTTTGGCATACATACATTTACAAAGTATAAATTATATCCCAGAGGCAGGAATTGCTGCAATACTCTCTAAGCCATTTTAGAGGCTCTAATGTTGACATTTAATTCAGACTTCATATCCAGACTTCATATTCTGTACTCATAATGATACAGCTCTTTCTTGGAAAATCAGGTAAAGAAACTCTTTCATATTCTCCTATGTCAAAAGTAAAGAAATATAATCTTTACTGCAATTTGAAGAGCATCTAGTCATGAATGGCACTGACTGGTATTAAAGCAATATAGAGTTTGAACTGTAATGTTTCAGAAACTTTCTCTTTTAACTCCTGCATAAGTGAAAAGAGAAAGTTAAAATAAAAAAAAATACTACAAAATCCACTTAAATATTATTATTTTCTTCTGAAAAAATGCACAAAAACTTACGTGCCTGGTGTGAATGAAAACAAAGCAAAGAGGTTCCCTTGTGATTACATCTGAAGGTCATTTCAGCCAACCTCCCTGCCCAGGCAAGGTGACATGGAGCCAATTGCTCAAGACCATGTCCAGTGGCTTTTGAATATCTCTGAGAAGGAAGATTCCACATCTTCTCTGCATAACCTATGTCAGTGTGCTTGGTCACCTACAGAGAAAAAGTGTTTTCTGATGCTCAGAGCGACCTTCTGTGTGTGAGTTTATGCTCACTGCCTCTGTTTTTGTCACTGGACACACTGAAAAGAACCTGACTCTGTGCTTTTTGGAATTTGCACACTTGTATCAAACAACTGTGATAAATTTAAGCTTTTCAGTGTGCTTTAGATTTTAAGTTTCGCTTTTCAAAAAGAAAACAGAGGAAAAATATCCCCACAAGCACTCTTCTACTGAAGAAATCTATGACATTTATGAAGACATTAAAAAAAGCTGGGTAATTTTCATTATTGATTACATATTATTGTTTATTTTAAATATTTTGAATTATTAGCTAAAACATTATTGTGTTTATACTAGACTTAGGCATGTAAGAAATTTATTAATTTCTCTTCACTTACAGAAATGTTAGAAAATGTTAAAATTGTCTGCATTTACGAGTAACAGGAACTTGTACATAAAAAATTTTCACAAATATTTTTAACATCAACATTAAGTGGTTCACTTATTTGATTTCTTCAATAAAGTTTCTNTGCTTAAAATGCTGTTTATACAAGTTTTTTTATATATGAAAATTTTTCTTCAGCATGGTTAGAATAGAAAGGAACATAATAAAATAAAACAGTGTCATTAAGTTGGAAGGGATCTACAATGATACTCTAGTATAACTTCCTGAACTTTTCANGGATGACCAAANGGTAAAACATGTTATTAAGGGCATTATCCAAATTCTTCTTAAACACTGACAAGATTAGGGCACCCTACACCTCTCTATGAAGCTGCTCTGGAGTTTTACTATTCTGTCAGCAAAGAAATTATTGTCCTGTCTGAACACCCTCTGCTGCAGCTTTGAATCATTCTTTGCATGCCCAGGGAGAAGAGATCAGCACCTTCCTCTCCACTTCTCAGGAAGCTGTAGACAGCAATAAAGTCACCTCTTAGCCTCCTTCTGTCTACAGCAGACAAACAGAATTGTTAAAGGGTAGTTGGGAAATGTACACCTGTACCATCAATTTGCTAACTACATTTCATCTTTGCCATTTCATGATGAGTAAGAACAGAGTGTCAAGCATGACCATTAAAAAACTCACACCTGTATTTCAGATGTGATACTGATCCTGAAGCTTTAATTCAACTGTTGGGCTGCTAATAAATTGTTAGGTTTTATTAGCAGGTCCTTATTTTTTATGGATCACCTGTATAAGGGGCTCTGAACTGCAAATGAGGTAAGGTTGTGTGGTAAAGGAGAATGTGTTTTGCATGCTGCTCTCTGCAGAGTGAAGAAGAGTGAAGAAACCTGGGGAGCATTATGATGGATGATATGCAGTAGGGATCCCCAGGCTCTTCTGTCTTTGCCACCTGGTAGTTCACACACTGCAGCTAAGCTGTTCTTGGCTTGGTAGGAAGCCAGGGGCTGTCACTGTCACATTGATTCCAAGCACTGCACCTAGGCCCAGCACATTTGTCGTGTATCCAACACTTCTTGTGTTGAATGCACTCACAGAACAGTTTCAGATATTTTTAGAAGTTTTAGTGCTCAGTCTGGTGTGCGCTGGAAACATTTGTCCTAAGAAGCCAGTGTCCAGAATGCAGAAACAAAGAATAAATAGGAAGTATTGGATACTGGATAACTGACTGTATCTGATGAATGTATGGGCAGCATAAATATGGAAAAAAAAANTATATGCAAGCAATCAGATCCTACTCTTAGTGTTTGGTTAAAGCCTTTTTAGTTTGTCTCTTTCAAGAAAGATTATACATTTTATATACATTTGTTGGTCTTTGAAAATGGTTCACTGCAGTCACATTATTGTATTCCCAAAATCAGCAAAGGTCCTTCCTTCTGACATCATACACAGCTGAGTCAGGTGTTACATAGAGAAGGGAAAATATTTTACTCATCTTTTAAAAGANTGGAAAGGAGGAGCCTGGGAACTACTACCCTTGCCTCACCTTTGTGCCTGGGAAGGTCATGGAACAGATCCTCTTAGAAACTGTGCAAGCCTTCACCAGGGGCAAGTCCTACCTGGCCCAGCCAGTGGCCTTCTGTGATGGAGTGACCACAGCAGTGCACAAGGGAAGGGATACCAATGTAATTTATCTAAACTTCTGACAGAGTCCTTCTCAACATCCTTCTCTAAATTGGAGAGGGTGATTCAGTGGTTAGGGTGGTAGATAGGGGAGGGAGAGAGGGAGAGAGGGAGAGAGGGAGAGAGGGAGAGAG
>OAMK01000023.1:228216-340998 GCA_900205225.1 Saxicola maurus maurus | reverse complement strand
GGAAGGAAGGAAGGAAGGAAGGAAGGAAGGAAGGAAGGAAGGAAGGAAGGAAGGAAGGAAGGAAGGAAGGGCACATCATGAGACTGTTATAATGTGTTTGTAAGCTTTGCTGTTAGTAAGGCAGTCAGAGACAAACAGGGATACAACATAACCAATGAAAGTCATCCTCATTCTTCCCTGTCCTTCTTCAGGACTTCTGCTCACCATAGAAAGATATTTGTTCACTCAGGTATATAAAACTAATTTATTTTTGGTTCTAAACAAAGCCTAGGCTTTAACATGATCACTTAGTACTCTGGAGATGTAATACTTCATTTTGAACTCACAAACAGAATTCCTATACTTTGACATCAGTTTCATGTTTTCATGAAGCAAAATGCAAATGGGTTTTATGGGTGAAAGTCTGCAATGAAAAATTATGGCAACTAAGTTCTTTGTTTCTTAATTCAGATCAAATTATTTTTTATCTTTTATACATCTGGGTAAGTAAACACAAAAAATCTGGCAGGATTAAAGATAAATGTCTCTAAAATAGAGGAAACACTAGGATAATTTATTTTACAATTCTTCTGATATATTAGCATGAAACNCATAAAGCTACTAAAACCTTTCTGAAGTCAAATGTGGAGATTAAATGAGTTTTAGAATTGAATTGAATCAAATGTACTGATGTAGTGTGTGGAATTGAAATTGCAAGCAAGAAGGGAGAACAATTTTGTAAAGAACTTTCCCTGACTTAAAGGAATAATTAATTACTTTGTTTGTTTGTCTGTTTGTTTGAATTGTTGTTGACTCAGGGAAGGAATATTCTTATGTTCAGAAGAAAGGAAAAACATTCAATTGGAGAGCAAATAATCTTAATATTCTTAGTTTAACAATTTAAATTTTTGAAGGAATATAATGGGTGTCTTTAAGTATACATGGAATAAGTCCTAGTGACAAATAATAAACCATGGAGTAATAAACCATGCTGATGCAAAAATGTATCAGTGTATACATTTATACTGGAAATAAAAATAAGGTTTCTGAACAATGNAGGTGAAAATAATCCTCTACTAGATGCTGAAAAACAAGTTTATATTAAAATCTAGATGGCTTTTCCCCAGTAGAGATTTTTTCCTTTAACTAGTTTATAACTGGACCTAAAGACATAAGAGATTCCATCTGGCCTCCTATCTACTTGGACAGAAAAGCAAAAATATGACTGCTGTGGAAGAGGAGGAGATGAAGAAAACCAGTTCTAGATAATCTGTAGCTTCTTTAGTAAAATCATCTTGTGTCTGCAGTCTCCTTTTACTACACATCTACAAAGCAAATAATTAAAGTTAGTAACAATCTGCAGTAGTGTCCTGTACTCATTTCCAGGGCAGGATGGAAAAAGCCCAGTTTATTTAATTATGTACTCAGAAATAATAAAGAAGAGGAAGTGAGCTTACCTTGCACCGAAAAATTTAAAAANAAATAAATCTCAAGCTTGTAAGTCTCAAGTCTGCAACTCTAGTGATGGTTGTGTTTGGGTTTATCTTGTTTTAAATCTTTTAGTGTATATCTACTATGCATATATTCATTTATTAAATTTGTGTGTTTGTACTTTAAGCATTTTTGAGAATTCAGTAGAATTTATTATTGAAAATATTATATCAGAATCAGACAGATGCATATAGGAAGTAAGACAGCTGGGAAGGATTAGCTGAAGTGTGTGAAAGAAAGGATAGATGCTGCCCCTTCATTTTCTGTATCAATTGTACCTTGGAAGTAAGAACAAAATCAGAGATTAAAAAACAGCACAGCTTGTCGTGGTTTGCTAATGGCATGCTTGCAAGTAAAACAAAACCTGAAATTTCCTTGTTTTATATGGTTTTTAAGCTGTGTTTTATCTAACAGAACATAATCATGCTTAAGAGTCCTTTCTACATAAAATGGTGCACTGTATCTTAAGTTAAGATCTACTTAGGGAAAATGAGCATATCATGCAGAACTAATAATGAAGAAAAATATATTAAATTATTTTAAAAAACCCAAATGAATGTCAAGCAAAGAGAGAAATTTACAATACTCAGGCAACACTCATAACATTCAATAAAGGATGAAATAACTAGAGCTAAGAAACACTTTGTGAGCAATTATACTCATTTTTTACACAGAGTTCAGAACCACTAGAAAACAATTAATTGCATTATCTTAAAGAATAAAAACTCTGCTCATCATAAATTGAATCATGGATCATTAATAAAGAGATTTTTAGTCATTATTACTCGTTAATAGTGTATATAACTCAATTTGAATCATTAGTCCAAACATTGTTCAAAGACATTGACCTTCCTTGTATCTATATTAATCTNCTGGGCTGCTAAGCATTGTCTCAGTAGCCTTTACAGTGAATTTTGCATCCACAGTTGATGGGGGACTAGATAGGAACCTGTGGGAACCTCAGCTCTCTCATTACCTGCTACCAAGCTTTTTATTTTTATCAGCTTGCTTCATGATGCATTTCACAGTAGTTTCAAGATAGTCTTGTTTTCTGGCTGTACCACTCTAGCAAAGTTTTATGTCTGTATTGATCAACCACATTCTTTATTTTAAATTGTTATGACTTCTTTAAAGATTTTACTTCATAGCTTCATCCAGTGTATGCTAATTCTTCCATTTCCTAAAATCAGTTTCTTAAACTTGAAATTTAGTACTTGTCTCCATAAGACATCTAATCACAGAAATATTTCATTTTTTTTCATAGAAAGGAGTGTTGCTATTTTTATCATTTGGAGACATCATCTGGAAGCAGATAACATTTTGTTTTTTTTGCCAATAATATATGAAACAAAGAACTGCAAGCCTTCATCAGAGTCTGAAGGAGTTTAAGTTGGGAATTGAAAACTGCCAAAAACTAGACCAAGACACTGAAAAAAAAGTTAATTTCTTTTGAAAAATAGGAGAAAAAGTGGGCTTTCTGAGAAACAGAAATGACATTACAAAGTAGGTGATTTTGTTTCACTTCTGAACTTATCACAAACTGATGAGATTTGTTTTCTTCCTACAGATAGAAAACATAAAAGATTGTTTGTCTATCTAAAGATGTCACTAAACTGTGCTTTTGAATTCTGTAAGGTAACAATCTTTGCAATTATGTTTTTTGTTTCTGTATAAAAAATTTTTCCCTCCAGTTAGGTANACAAAATGGTCTTTACATCAATGATGATTGGATATGACATTGCATGCCTTGTAAATATTTTATAAATTAAAAAACATGTTTTGAAATCTGACTACATAAAATACAAATTGCAGTACTTGCTTAGCTTTCTGTTTTGATTATTTTTCTGATTCCACAAATTTTACATTTCTGTTAAATATTTCACTCTTGAATAATCAGAGCACTAGAGAGAATTTACTCCGTAGTCTTAGATAGTCAGCAGGGTTTTTAAAATTATGAGTTTACAGGTCTTCTTTCTCATCAGTATTATTCTGAATTCCTTTCAGTCATTTGTACTCAGGCACAAAGTGCCCTTTAGTCAGCTTTTATTACTGGTAGTACCTACCAATACTGACAGACCTATGCTCCTCTTTTGGTAAATGATTCTTCATACAAAGGTAATTGCCCTGTTGACACATTTCTGTGTCTTTTGGTATGCTTTCTTTGCTTTCTTACTGGAGTCAAACTGTCTTCCAAGTTTGATATAGATCCAAGTGTAGTATATGTTTGCTTTTCTTTGTACATATATATATATAAATTTCAGAGGATTTTTCTCTTACAAGTCTTTGAAAATTTCTTACCATATTATCTTTTCAGCTTTCTAGCAAAACATCTATTTTCACATATAAGCGACACTAAACTACTAAACTTCATGAACAATTGTTTACTTCTGAACAAAAAGCCACAAAGAAACAAACAACTCCCAGCAACAGGTAGCAAAANCTCTTAAGCATTGGAAGCAGTTATGGTTCTGATTTTGTCACAGATTTTGTAATAACTGCACTTTAATAAAATGTCCTTCAATATATACCATTTATAACTATATATTATATGTGGATAATATATAATATATCAATATATAATATATTCACGTATAATCATAAAATCACAGAATCACTGGATTGGAAAAGATTTTCATTATCATTGAGTCCAGTCCATTCCCTAACACCACAACTAAACCATGGCTATTATTTACTATATATAATTATTACATTAAAAATATATATACTTTCTAAATTAATACAACTATTGTTTGCTTATGCCAAGAATATGGTAACACTGTAATCTTAGCATGCNCTAAAATTTATATTGTGAAGGTACAGAATAAGACATAAGTAATCAATCTTTAATTTCAATTTAAGTCAAAGCTTTTGTGTAGTAACTGAGAATAAAATATATCCACAGGTTTCTAAAGAGTCATTTGTATCCATTAGAGAAAAATCCAGGAGGTTTTCACTTTGTGGAGCTGAACAATGAACTGGTGATGAAGTTATATCTGATGATTTTCTTGGCAAGTCACTAAAGTCATTATACTCCCACCTGCATCAGAATTAGCTATTTGTAAGGATTGATTAGTTGTGCAGACTGACTACTTGAATAATCATGATCTTAAGTGAAATTGTAGCTTCCTGTGATTTTCACAAAGAAAAGAAGAAAATTATTAAGAAAAATTAGGACCATAGATAATTTGCAAATGTCTCATCATAAAGAGGTGATTTTATAGTTAACAGTATATTTCCTCTTTAATTTCAGTACAAATTAATGTACTTAGGTTTGGCTTTAATACCTAATTAACTTTCAAATTTGCAAACATTACTCATTCTGTAAGTACTGAATTTTCAGAGACTCCTTTGGTGATTCTTTCAAGACTTCCTAATCTAGAAAGGGATTTATCTAAGAAAATGTAAATATCTGCATATAACTGTTAATATTCACTTACAGGTCTTAATTAATCTCATCCAGAAATTGGCTTCTAAAATTCAGTAGATTANTCATTCTGTAGGAGTGTCTGGCTATGACTATGGAAACAATTTCAGATGTGCATATCTGTGGGCTTAATGTAATTGCTCACACAAAAGCACCTAATAAGTTTTGAGATTAATCAGCACATCCCTCCTGAGAAAAGATTTCTGTACAATCTATGCCAAATCTATCAGCCATATGTGTCTGTCTTAGAAAATTAAAAAGTATCTGTGCAATGTATATTTCACTGAAGTTCCATATTAAAATTCCCAATTCAGGTTTCTAATCATGAGCCAGGTCTCAGCCTCCCAGTTACAGATCTTATCAGTACAAAGAATGGATTTTAGAAAGCAAACCAAGTGANCAAACAGAAATGTCTACTTCTGATTCAAGCTGAACCAAAACGTTAGCTAAATTTTCTCACATAAGGATACCTACACATAGAGAACAATTTTTTNAATTACTTTTAGGCTAGATTACATCCTCTGGACTGGATAAAATTCCTAAACATAAATATTTAGTGCCATTTTTCAAACTTTGTTTCCAGCTGGTATCTCAGAAGAATATAAATCTCTTTCAGGTCCTGCACCTNCTCTTTCTGACCTGTACTTCTGTTCAGACACATATTGCACATCAGATGAGACTGGATAGATAAGATCAGGCATCTGAATATGAATGACTTAGGTACTATGATGTTCAGATACTAAACATCTGAGCTTCTGCAGAATTTAATGGGAAGAGAGGACTGAGTGCTTCCCATTTATGAATCATATGTTCTGTAAAGACAGTCAGTGGGAAATTCTGTTACTTCAAAAATATGAACAATGTCAGATTATTTGGTATCCAGAAATATCTTTCCATTCTCTTAATTTTCCAAGTATTCGGAGATGGGCTTGTGATGGAGTAACAGGGAAAAATATGAAAATTTTTGGCTGTGAAAGAACTTGTTAAAGAAATTGGAGTTGAGGTTTAGANGTGTCTAAAAGTACAGGAATCAGATTGCACAGACTCACCTCAGGCAAATTTTAAGACAGGCATAGAAAACACTTAAATATGGTAGTCCTGTTTTGTATCCTTCCTGATGAAGTTGAAACACTGTTTTCTGTAGCTCATTGATGAACCACTTTGCTGATAGGGAAGCAGGAAGATCCTAGATCTTGATTAATAGTAATGCTACCATTCATGTACTTCAAGGGGTTTTTTTCCCCTCAGAGAAATGTAAATTCCTGAGTCANGATTAAAATACACGTAATTCTTTAGATCCTTTCAGGATTAAATCCATGTCACTTATCTTTCAATTTATTTTTCTATAAATGATGCATTCTTTACCTCAAGATGGTTTGAATTCAATCACAGTGAGGGAAGTACTAACAGTTGGTAAAAAAAATTCTAGCAAATTTGGAAACTAAATGCTGGATTAGAAAGTTCTTTGTTCTAGTACTCAGATCTACCACAGTCTTAACTGATTTTCTCATCATTACATTACTATGTTGTGGGCAGAAAGCAACACTACTGACCATATTTCAAAATAAAAAACATCTCCAGGTACTGTGACTAAGGCATAATTGAATAATGTGAAGGGGAATGAGTTATGTAAATGCCCTGAGTAGACAACAGTCTGTTCAGGAAATCTGCACTACCAGTAGAAGCAGAGGCAGAGGAGACTTGTCTTCTGAGGTTGGTTGTTAAACAAGTTCCTGCTAATCCAACAGTTAGTACTATGGTAAATTTTCTATTGTTTTTAGCCTGTTTATTTTTTAACAGGAATTTATGGAAACAAAGTGGTTTAATCTGCAGATCAAAATGGTGCATAGGGCATAGANTTAGGGGGTAGTGCACTCCCCTTAAATCTAATCTCCACAAAGTTTTGTATAGTTATGTTTATATGGGAGGGTATAATATAATGNATAATTTGCATGACCTGGCCTGCAAGTCATATCAAGACCCATACCTAGCACACAGATAAACAAACTTATGTGTTCAGTACAGACCTTTCTTTGCCATGTAAACTCTCNGGTGGGAAAATGAACTGTCATGTTTGGGTGTGTCTCAGGATAGTTCTGAGGTAATAGCCAGTTAGGAGGCATTTCTACTATAACTTGTATTTGGTTTAGACAAGCATCAATTCAGTGATATTTAACAGAAAAGTGTCTGAAGTTCTTCCAGGAAACATTTGAGGGTCAGAGAATTAATTTCATGACCATTGACTACCATAAATAAATAATGATCTATACTCTGCTGAATTTAAATATCAACAGTGTTAATGAGAAATGTTGAAATAATTNTTGAAATATAAATTCATGTGCTGCCTTTTTTGTTTGGTTAGTTTGTTGTTTTTTTTCTAAAGATAAGAGTTGTTTATCCCTAAAACCAATTTAGGCATATAGGCCAAATACTCTGAAATAGATTTTAAATTATAGACTATAATAAAAATCAGCATAGGGATGAAGTAGGCTTTNTTATTCTAGGTTACTGTTCCTTAATTTCCTTTTAATTAATCGGGTTTGGAGCAGCCCTGCATTGTTTTACTATTAATTTCACTATTATTGCTTACATTGATGATTCTGTGTTTACACATGAATACACATTCCACTGATTTTTCTGANGCAAAATTTCTGATAGAGCAAAACTTATGAGACTGACACAGAGTGCTCAATGAAATATTTAAGTTCTTCTTTTTACACTTATGAATCTAATTTCATCTCCAGATGTTTATCAATTAGAATTGTTGCCTATCAGATTAGATTGGGAATATGTAGAATTATTTAGCACTTGATATATATTGTTTGATAAATCACACTAAAAGTCTTGGACACAGTCATTGCTGACTTATTGAGAATTCAAGATTTTATGCCAACATATTGAAATTTTATAATTAAAAATGTTGCCTGTGTTTTGCCTCTTTCTTCAGAGAAATTTCTGGAAAACTATATTTCAGNTTTTCATATAATAATCTCCAAAAATCTTTTATGATTTGCTCTTCTGGTTAGAGAAATTTTTCCCAATAATTGTTTTTGATGAGCACACTGTTTGTTTGCTTATTTCCTCACAATTTCTTTTTTAGTAGTTATTTTATGCAAGAGATTTCAAGGTATGTATTGAAGAAAAAAATGGCATTTACATTGTAAATATGTCTATAGCCAGTTTCAGATAACTGACTAAAATAAGTTGACTAAAATAAGAGATAGATTATTATGAGAGAAAAGCCTGTAAAAACACTTGTTCCTTCCTTTAATTTTTTAAAAGATAGACTGAAAATAGTTCATATTAGTATCAAGCTCAGACTNTTATTTGATTATTTTCAGCATTAATTTGATCATTTCATAGCTTGAACTTATTTACCTGTTGATTCAGTCTTTAATATGAACTAATTTTGACTTCAGTGCTATTGCATCTTCAATTAACTCAGTAAAGTAATAGTAAAGCACAACAACCAGATGTTTCCTCTGCTGTGTTTTGCTATCAGATCCTTTTTAATAAAATCCATAAACAAACCTGTACTCTGAGTTCTAGTGAAAGCTCNGAGGTAAATAAGACATCCTAAATCTATTTTTTTAGACTTGCTGATTTGTATCTCAGTATTAGATATTCAAGAAGTTTTCATATTGCAGTAATCACATAGAACACTGTATACTCAGGGATCCTTTGAGGACTGCTAGGAAGAGGCAGGATCCACCTGGCCAAGAAAAAAGAATTTTGGCGACAGGCCCACTCACACAGGGAGGACTGCTTTCAAGTAAGAACTACAGATGNAGGAGATGACAATCCATACAGAAGGGAGGAAGTAGTGGACAGTATTGGCANATGTAGGGTCACAGGGGAGTGTGGAGAAGTGTAATTTTGTATTGAACAAAATAAAGCTGAAGGGAGCCTACCTAAATGTGTCTGCATAAATAAGGTAGTGATGTATTACAGTTTGAAAAACAGACACCTCTCTGAGTTCCTCAGAGAGAGATCAAAATGCAGGGTTTGAATTAAAACCTTTGGATGNATTAAAATATATTAAGCCACACAGACATAAAATAGAGGTGTAAGCTTAAGTTTTAGGTAAGGGAGCAAGTTCAAGTAAGAATATGTTTTAAGTGCCTTAAAATGTAAAAGCCCTAGACATCAGTGTAGAAAACAAGGGATGTACACAGATGATTTTAGGGAGGTACACAGAATTTTTACAAAGGACAGGNAGAAAGGCATCAGGGAAACAAGCCCTTTGTTTGAGAATATGGTGAGAATGTATGAAACTTTACAAAAAATGGAATGATAAACCAAGTAAAAGTTCAGCATTAATACACAGATTAATGTGGAATCCNGTGTGATGGGACTCTGCTAAAGACCACCTGCTCAGGAAAAGGTTGATGATTTCTTCCAATAACTAGAAGAAGTCTGGCTTTCACAGCACCTGATCCTATCCAGCCTCACAGTTATAGAAGCAGTCACATTGTGCACATAAACACTTTAAGAACCTGCATANCTTTCTAGTAGGTCCAGTGACAAGTCAGTCTGCTATATATTTGTCTTTCAGCTGTAGGAGAAAGAATACAGAAACATACCCTTATGCTCTATTTATGTTCTTTATTCCTTCCCCTTGCTGCTAAAAATAGAACTTTCCACTATTTCCTCTTCCTTTATGTCAAGTTTCTTCGAATTCTTTCANTATTTTCTATTCACCATTGGAATAAGAAGGGCAGTCTTCATATCTTGAAGGATGTCTAAATTCTTTGCTGAAATTTAAGGGCTTTTTTGCCTTTGTATTGAGTTCCTACAGTCCCTCTTTTTGTTACAGTAGTTCATCTTTTTGTTTGTCTATTCTGTTTCAATAACATTTGAATGTTTTTACATTTGTTCTACAAGGTTACGAACAAGACAGTTCACAATAAACAGGTTTTAACTTCGTTAAGATTTATTGTAAAAGCTTTGTTTGTTTGTTTGTTTTTTAACAACAGTAATAGACTCTGAAAGCCAGCTTGTCTTAATTGATATAAGACATCCTGTCTGAATTATAGGTTGTTGGTTTGAAAGTGTGAAAAGCACTCCTGTAAAGGCCACAGTGACCTTTTGTCTCTCATTCTGTAAGGAATCAAAATACAACATTTTAGGAAGCTGAGCTCAGTTGCTAAGGCACATACTTTTCAACAAGAAAATCTATTTCATAGCATTTCATAAAGCAATGTTTAAACAAAATTAGCCAAATTTCTGCATGTTCTTTCTACTGTGATTGAACAATGGCAATTTGTTTCTGGCTGGCTNTCCCTACAGGAAAACAATCATTTGTCTGTGTTGGCATTTTTTGTTCTANAGTCTAATATTTGCTTTTCTTTAAGGAGCAGGTAGTAGCAGTCCATTTGGCTTTATGAGGAATAAATTGTGAGATTCAGGGAATGAATTAATAATGATGAGGCAAACTGCTGTTTTTAAATCATAGTACCTTAACAAACATTTGGAAAATCCAGTGCANTAACCTAGCTGTTTATTTTGGAAAATGCAGTTTTAACATAAACATTTATTTTAATCCATTTGTGAAAGAATGTGTCCTCTCCCAATTTCTTGCTCATCCCCAGCCTTCTCAGTAGAGGAGGCAGAGCAGGGAAGCTGCAGGTGCTGTTCAGCAGTGACAAGAACACTGCTGCTGTCACTGACCCTGTTTGATGAACACATCCAAAGCACAGTGCCATACAGGCTGCAATGAAGAAGATTGGCCCCATACCTTGCACATTAAAANAGACATGAAGGCTGAGACTGGGCTGTAAAAGCATGAGCATGAAGTAAAACTTAGAACATCTGAGCTCATCATGAGTGACCTTCTATGTGCTGTTTAGAATGCTGAGTGCATCTCTGAGGCTCTCAGCTAGTTCTGTGAAGATAACTTTGATATCTTACACTGTCTGGAATTTCATCAGATCCATGTTAGGTAATTTGATGCCACTGTAGGTACCCATTTATTAGGTGCTTTTAGAACACTCCAGAAACACATTAGAAAGGTGAATCACACACCTCACTTCTTAAGGAACCCTCTACAAACTTACTTTTTCAATCAATAGTAAGTGCTCTGCAGACCTAGTTACACATAGCTGAGATCTTCCAGTTATGAGAAACATATAGAATATAGCTGTTTTAATGGAATCACCCTCACTGTAAGTAGAACTTTAATATTAGTAACCTAATCATGATGTCTTTTNAAAAATGATTTCCTTTTAAAAATGTTGTCTCCTTCAGAAAATCAATGCATACCTTTTATTAAATTCATGAGTCATTTCAGGATTTTTTCAGTTTTACAATCTATGTTTCCTTACAGAAAGTATTCCTCTTGCCTCCAAATTTTTATTATGTTTAGGAAGAAGAATGTTAAACATTCTTATGTATGTGGTTAAAATGATGCTGTATCATATAGTCAGTTGCTATGTATGTAAAGTTCAGTCAACATAGCATTAATTCTAGTATCTATTATTGTTATTACTCAGTGTCAGACTGTCAAGAGTACAAGACAAAAAGAGATTTGTTCACTATAGTTAAATAACATGGAAGAAAAGTCAACTGAACTTCTTTTGCTATGATTTTGCAATTGATCAAAAAAAGAAGATTTTTGATAAGTCAATATTGAGAGCATTTTATTTCAGTTTGTGAATTATTTTTTTTTAAATTTTATTCCATAAAAACTGATTTATACACAATGAAAACACAAAGTAAAAACCAAAATGACTGTGTAGTGATCCTACTTCCTCAAGATCAGTTTGATTAAGAGTAATGGAGAAATAAATAATAAACCAGGTAAGAATCTGAGATTTTGAATGTTTTATACAGTTAGGAATTCATATCAAGATCCCTTGCTTTTAGTCCAACAAAAAATAATGAAGACTACAGAAATAAGANCACAAGATATCTGAGTGAACAGAGTGTCTTCATGCAACATGAACTTCTTTGCTTTCCAGTTAGATAATGAACAGTTTACAGATGGAGACATGAGCTGGTTCAGGCTAAACTTTGGATCCTGGACTTCATGTACTAGATACATATGACTGAGAAATGAATCATCAGGCTACTCTAGGCTACTCTCAATACTACTCCAGCTGATAAAAATACAAAGATATGGACTCAGACACAAATGTCACCGGCTGTTACATTCCTACATTCTCAGTAGGAATTAAGAAAATTATAGCAAATTAGGCAGGGAAAAAAAGTATAAATATAACAGAAAATCAGTAGAAAATAATGCAATTAAGTTTTCTGGATAGGATATTTTCAGGTCTGATATACATTCCTAGGAGTGTTTCAAGTCTTTAGAAGTAGCATTTTACAAGNTGTGATACTAAACAAAGGCTGTTTGTGGGAGTTATTTCCAAAATCCAGTTCTTCTCTCGATTATTAAGATTCTTCAGCAAGAACATCAGTAGAAGCAACAAGACCAGTCCATGACAGGGTTACTGCNGGCCTTTTTTCTCTTCTGTCTTTCCCCAGTATCACCTCCTAGGTACATTCTCTTGGCTCTTATCAGGGGCTCTTGTTCTGTGGAGCAATAAAAAAGGAATTTGAGTTGTAGGAACCACACAGACACTTGCTCATTCCACTGCCCACAGTGGGATGAAGGAGATAACGAGAGTGAAAATGAGAAAACTCATGGGTTGAGATTAAGACAATTTAAGAAGTGAAAGAAAAAGGGAAGGGGGCACTGTGAGAAACTGANAAAGCATTGATGTTATGAAAACACTGTCCCAAACATTAATAATATTAATTTAACAATAATAACAAAAAGTTGGTATGCTATCATGACAACTCCAGTCACAAATCTAAAACATAATATCATGTATGTTATGAGGAAAGTTAGCTCCATCCAAGACAGACCCAGTGCAACTTGAAATCTATNTTCTTCTATTCCTGGGGAAATTTAAATCCAAGTATTTCTTTCATCAGTCATCTTTCTGATGGTTGACTTAGAAAGATAATGTCTAATTTACCATTTTTTTAGTGTTAAGTGGCCATGCAGCTGTGAGTTGCAGGGCTAGATGAGCAGCAAACATGAGTGTGATTCCTGACCANTGAAACAGGAAACTGCTTTCTGGATTGTTACATTTTTCCTACTTAGCATATGGGCATAAATAGTCCTACAAAAAACTGTTTCCTAAAATGTGGTTTACTGACACTTTAATATAAGTGCAAAAATAACACTAGGAAGAAAATAAATTAATAAGGATTAGAATGCTTTTAGTTCTAAATTACACTACAAATCAACACAAAATATGAAATTCATGAAGTTGGAGACAGTATAACTCACTTGGCTATGGAAATGGGAATTCTACTCTCTGATCTAAAGACTGCTTATTTGTTTTCTGCCACACTATTTTAAAAACTGAAAAAGTTAATAACAGGAAGAACAAGATCAAGGACCTTCTGTGTTTTCTGGAGATTGCCAGCATCATTTGTCTATAGAGTCACGTTTTCTTCTATTTGATGACTCTTGCTCCATTAATTTTGCATAGTTTTTTATCCATAGATGAGAAACCACNAGGAGGTTGAAAAAGCTCTCCTCACACTAATAGAGTATTCATACAGAAATTAATAGAGCATCAGCCAGAGGCTAGACAGAATCACTGCAGTAGAACTTCTCAGGTGCATATTTTGAAGCAAGTGAATTGAACTGTTAGCTTCTTAATGATTGAACTATTAAATAGACTATTAAATTGGACTTTGAAAAATGCAGAAATGATTGGAATTAAGCTTTTTGAATACAGCTGACTTACAACAATCTATATTCTGTAGATTATCACATCTGGCTTCTCATTGATCCCTACTTTAATATACTAGGAAATTTTGTCCCACAATTAGCAGTTCTTCTAACTGAAGTGTATGTTTGTAGCTATCATCTGTACTGGAGCTACATGGATTAAGGTATTTACATTAAATCTTTTCTTTTGNAGTTGGAATACAAAATTTATTTGTTCAAGAATTGTATATTCNTTTTTTTATATGAAGCTGGATTTCTGGTGCTCTTTGATATTTCAGTGGTTGTTCTACTGAANGTCCAGCTGACAATCTAGAAGTTTTTATGTCTTCCATGTCATCATTTTTAGCCTCCTGCAGTCATATCAAATAGACTGAATATCTTCATACATCCCTATGAGGTACTTAAGGCAAAAAAATGAAGAACAGAAAGACAAGATAGGAAGCTATTCCACATTCCATTATAAATTATGTGACAAAATTATTTCCCGTATGCTGACTGTCATCATTTTCACACCTGCAGAGTTTAGTTAGCCAAACTCCAGTATGATACTGCCATGNTGCATTGTTATTTGCATCTAAGTGTTTCTATTTGCCAGAAATAACGTAGGAGNCCTTTAAACTGCAGCATATGAAATGAGATGAGATGCCTGTGAACCCTGCCCCTATGGGGAGTTACAGTTACCATCAAAAGANGAGAATAGTCACTTATGCATTTCACTTCGTTAAGGACCCTAAAAAGTAAATTAGCTTAATGCTGTACTAAAGGCTCTATATTATTACTATAGNAGCAGAAGTATGTCACATTCTACTACTTAGAAAGCATTCAACATGATTGCAGAAAATAAACAACAAATTACTCTCAATCTTTACATGAATATTCATGGAAGTGAAAACCAACCAGTCAGGGATGTACAAAATTCCACACTAAATCATTACAACTAATATGAAAATTCTTGGGGTTTTGGATGATTTTCTGTTAGCAATTTAAACAAACTCCTTAGGTGTTGATGCATAAAAAACCTTAACCTGTTAAAATATTTAAGTATCCCTCCTTAGATCACCACATCCANAAATTGTTATAAGCCCTTAGGGTATGACTTTTTTTTCCTCTACATATAATCTACCCCCAAAATTTTGGGGGTTCAAAACTAATTGGCAAAAACTTAGATGTTCACATGCAAGTATGTTTTTAATATTCTGTTGGCATATACGATTCCTTAGAATATACAAGATATAAACATAGGCCTAGCAGAGATGGCACAGGGCAGAAAGAATAGTCAAGATACTTAGCAGCATGAGAGACGAGTGAAGGCTAAGCAAGACATTCAGATTCTTTTTAAATAGCATTAAATACTTCTCATATATTACTTAATATAGCACCTACACTTGAGAATGTTATTCTAGAATCAGTTCCTTTACCACTGANGTGCAATATGGATTCATTAGGCAACTGAAGCTGCCTAATCCTGGACTTTTATTAGATATGAGAAATTTAATAGACTCCTCCAAAGTTTAGAAGCTCCATCTAACCCTGTTTTCTATATTTCCTCTGTTGCTTCCA
Source organism: Saxicola maurus maurus (assembly GCA_900205225.1). NCBI lineage: Eukaryota > Metazoa > Chordata > Aves > Passeriformes > Muscicapidae > Saxicola > Saxicola maurus. Next base: position 325,795 of record OAMK01000023.1, on the reverse strand, counting down.
TTAGCAGTTTCCACATGCCNTGAAGAAATTAACAGATCACTGCTATCATTGCAAAATTCTAAGCAGCTGTTTGTCAAAAAAAAAAACCAAAAAAAACCCAACAAAGTATATATTTAATATTAAGGCATAAATGTTTTGTTCATCCTTTATAAACTTGGAGGCAAGATGATATTTCAGTGATGCAGGATATCATTAGCCATTCAGTCTATGCTTAGGGTAGACCTTGTTGCAGGTGACTGAGTAAACTGAACTGTAACACACCATCCTATAAAGCTCAGCCTCAAACATAAGTGGTTTGTTTTCTCTCCTTTTAAGGAAAGTTTTGCAGTAGCTGATGACAGCTACAAACCCTTTAAGTTTTTAAGTACACAAATGTTATCAAAAGGCAATGTGAGATGGACTGCAGTNTTAATATTTCCTTGATGCTGCAGATGATATTCTCTCTTTCCAAACAGCTTTCCTTGGCAGGAAACATTAAATGTCTCACCCTACACATGCTATTTTCATTTTTCACATTTTCTTGTGTTTCTAGAGTTGATTTATCACTCAGAAGTTCAATACAGGTTACACGGAATTATTGTAGAGATAGTTGAAAGATTTATAGTTTTCAAATATATTTTAAAAAAGAACTCTCTCCAAATAAGAGGCTGAAAAATGGGGGTACACTCCACTGGACATAGATGAACTGTATTTTTTTGGTTTCTCTTTGTGTATGGATGCATGCTGTGTTTTTGCATTACTTGTTTAGATGATTTCATTACATATTACCAAGCCTATTGCTTTTGGGGTGCTTGAANATGTAGAATAAAATTGTCAGTATAATTTTGCATACTGTTTTCCTCTTCCCAGTAAGTGCCTGTACTCTCAGCAGGAAGTTTTGTGGTGTTTCAGGCTCTTTGTGGTCTTATTTCTTTATTATGCATTAGTAGAAGACACTGCATATGAGATACTTTATTCAAAGCCAAAAATGCATAAAGCAATTAAACAAGATTGATAAATATATATGTGACCTAGCACATCTCAATGTTTCATTATCAAATACTTTATGTTTTTCCTTTTGGTAGAACTGTCTCCCTCCCACTTTTCAAGCACTAAAGCAGATGACATTTCCATTGATAGTAATAAGTGTCTCAGGAAAATCCCTACCCTTTCAAAGTACTTGTCTCTTTCTTCACACAACTATAAAAATGAAATGTTAGTGAATTCAACAATGCTTTGGAAATTATTTTGACTTTTTATGCCCACTGAACTATCATGGTGCTTCTTGACAGATGCTGTTATTATTAAATGCAGGCAAAAACAATTTTCACCCAAAAAATCTTGGGAAGATTGGCAGAAGGGCTACAGCTGTCTATCAGAAAGCTTTCCATCAGGAACAGTTTTTGTTTGATGATGACTGGAAAGACCATTTCAGAGAAGTGTTAAACTATTTTTCTCTGCAAAANTGCAGTTAGTCTACCTGCAATTTTTTATGTCTTTCTCTCTCAAGTGTAGTGGCCTTATGAGATGCACCTGCTACAGTAGCAGCAAGGCTCAGGAGCAAGCAAACAAAATAAATGCTTCAGGGGAATATCAGTGTAAAGCTGTTGAAATCAAGCAGGATAAAAGTTCTGTGGATTAAATGTACCCTGTGTACCCGGGGGAATTATGGTACATTGCACCTGGAGCAGAATATAGAAGCACTCAGAGAGTGAAATTTTTAGCACCACTTTAAATTACTAAATAAAAGCACTTACTGCACATTCAGTGAAAATGTAGGTAGTATTCCTCAGGAGCATTTAAGAGTTATTAATGCTGAAGTTGAGGTTGATAATATTTTTCCTGCAATTTCTGAAACATAGCAATGGACTTGGAAATTCCACTGGCATAGATATGACATGTCCACAAGTATTTTTCCTGATTTAATAATGCCTGAATCATTCATATGAAATTATTCCTTCATTTCTGTGAGGCTTCATATGGTGTTACAACATCTTGAAAAATTGTTCATTTCATGACAAGTTATTGTCTTCATGCTTACCAGGAAGTTATATCTGGTCCAAGGATCTAAGCAACAGACCTTCCAAATTTAATGAGAATAGTTTCTCTAAAGATAGAGGTATGAGATAATTTTCCATACAAGTTGTAAAATCCCCAACCCATACACAATTTTTTTATCTGCATGTCTGCCAGCAGGGCTTCTTCCATCCTCTCATCTCTGAGTTGCAAAGGATGGACTCTGTCTGTAGAAGCAGAAGTCAATACAAAGTACTAAATGATAAAGATAGCATTGTTGATTCTCTCAGGCTTGGAAAACTTTTATACCACCTGTCTATGCTAGTCACACAAGCCCAGAAACTCCAACTGCCTGTGAATGCAGTTCACAGCTTTTCTTCCAAGTATCAAATGATGTAGATTGGAGATAATGGTGCAGCTCCCTGGGAAGGAGAATGCTGAAAGTGTCTGAGATGTTACATAAAGGGTGGGTAACAGCTATCTTAGACTCTGAGGGCAAGTGGCATGAACTAGCTCACNTCTGTAAACATGATTTCTCTTACCCCAGCAGGGATAAATCTTACTAAAACAGACTGATGGTGCTCAAACTGGGCAATTTTTTGTCTCTGGATCATTTTTGGCCTTCATGAGTGCTCCTACATTCCTTAAACATGATTCCTATCTTCAAATCACTTTCATTTTATGGAATGATACTGTAAAAAAGAACACTTGCCAGGAATTTTGATGATTTCACAGAATTGTTCAGAATTGCCCTCATTGCTAATTACTAACTACTTAGATGTATTATTTTTTCTTCCCATTTTTTTATTCTTTCTTATTTCAAAAAACCAGGGGGGTTTTTTGTTGTTTTTTTTTTTGTTGTTTTTTGGGGTTTTTTTATATGTGTTTCTGTTTTTTGGCGTTTTTCACAGAATCACAGAATCACTAGGTTGGAAGAGACATCCAAGATCGTCGACTAAACACCTCAACTAAATCATAGCACTGAGTGCCACATCCAGTCTTTTGTTAAATACATCCAGAGATGGTCACTCTGCCATTTCCCAGGCAAAGCATTCCGATACTTTATTATTCTTTCAGTGAAAAACTTCTTCCTAATATCTAACCTATATCTCTCTTGGATCAGCTTGAGACTGTGCCCTCAGCTTTTGTCAGCTGCTGCCTGGTGAAACCCTTCTGGGTTTTGGTTTATTTGTTGGTTTGGTTTGGTTTGGTTTGGTTTGGTTTGGTTTGGTTTGGTTTGGTTTGTTTGGGGTTTTTTTTAGCTACTAGAATAGAGCATAAAGTAGGGCACAAAGCCTATAGGTAAATGTCACATGCCAATATGCATCTATGGATTCAGGACATGAAGGATGCTGAAGGGAGGAAATGCCAATTACAAATTTTCCTACAATGTTCAATGTGAAGTCAGTCAAATGCAGTACAGTCTTTTCCTTTCATTATNTTTCAAATCAGATTATAANATAAACTTTTCCTCCAATTTATATNCTAAGGTTCCTATTTTAAAGGCACATTGAAACCTTCTGTAAAGAATGTGCTCTAGCACCAGGCAAAAAACCTGACCCTTTGGCCCAGATGTGGCCAGCAGCACAGACTGAGAGGAAATAAAAAGTTAATTCCAGCTCTCCCCATGTCTGATCACTGGCTGTTGGTCTGGCTGCCACACACAGTAGCTCTGTCTCGAGCAAAACCCTTTGCACTTTGTCGTAAGTCCTGTGATTTTTTTTTCTGATATTGAACTGCTGATTACTATTTTCACAGTTTCTTTCTATTAGGATTATGACTTGCATTTTAAAAAATTGAGCCTCCTCTATTTTTCATATCTTAATGTATAAAAAACATCTTAAATGGTAAGTCTTATCCCATACTGCCAGATTTAAAATATTCAAAAATATTTTCCATTCTACTGCTGGGTATCAAACTGACGCTTTATCTTCTACTTTTGTTTTTGTGTCTCTTTTATCCCCAAATAGTTATTTCTTCTTCTCTCAGAAGAGCCCTTTTGGTCAAGAATTTGAAGATGAATGATCAATAGTCACTTAGGGCAAAGAAATACAAACCCAGACTGGGCTGCACTGGAAGAAGCACTGCCAGGAGCCTGAGGAGGGTGAATCTTCTGCTCTANTCAGTGCTGCTGAGGCCACATCCAGACCATTGTGCAGGTCTGGACTCCCCTAAGAAAGACATGGACATACTGGAGTACACNAACAAAGAGCTATGTAGATGTTAAGGGCTTGAAACATCTGTAATATGTAATGACAGAATACATTTATAATCAAAGTTTGCAATGGCAGAACTTTCATACAGTGAGACAACTTCAACCTAAAACACTTACAAGGTACTGTAACTGATGACAATGTAATATCTTATGCAACAAGAGTCAATAAGCATAAAGCCATCATTCAGGAATCTGCTTAATATTTTTGTCAGTGAAACAACACAAAAAATTTATTTTGCAAACCCTTCTGCTCTGCGTGCCTTTGTTATCTATNAACTGACCACTTCACAGTGAGAAATAGAATTATCCATTTATTTAAAAGCTGACAGCAATTCTTTATATAGATAAGTATTGAGTATGCAAAGGGAATATTTCTGAGATATAAATATCTGCTTTATTTGTAGTTCAGTGTTTTTCATTCATTAATCCTCATTTGGAGCAATCGTGTTCACTACAAATAGCAAATAGCCAAAAAGTAGCTGATTTGTGAATGGAAATTAATACTAAAATAGTGAGATAATAGATCTGAAATGAGTAGTTTAATTTAGTTACATCTGCCTTATTAACTTTAGAGTTGCCAACCTTTTTGAGCAAAACTAATAATTTTTCATCCATCTACGTTTGTTGCAATGGAATGAAATGAGAAAATTGCCTACCTTTCAGTATTTTAATTTAGACTAAATGTAAGGAGATAATGAACTCAGCTTTTGCTTTCATTTGAAGAAGTTTTGGAGACTAATGTTCTTATAAACAAGCTCGAAGCATTTTGTGTTAGAGATTGTCATTTCATGTTGACTAAAATTTACTTAGCTCTTGAAGTAAAAAGAGACTAATATATAAAAGTTCTGTGACTAATAAATCCCCCATGACCGTTATACTGAGCACGTGGATAATTTTCTCTATTTAATTGATATACTTATAATCCAGAATCACTACATATAAAGAAGAAAATATCTTCCTGCTTTATTCACCTAGGTGAAAAATTATGTCACACAAATTCTCTTCGCATGCAATTTGCAGTATTTCTGAATTACATCAGTAAATAAGTGAAGGGTAGTAGAGTTGAGAAATTTTTAAAAGGATAGAAAAAGAATGACAAGATATAATCCCCCACTCTTAAGAANGTAGGACATAAAAACTAATACTTCACAAGGATTTGTCTGGATTTCTTCAATACTGTACATGAGAGTTTCAATGACTAAACTTCATGTTGAAAGTAAATGGTTACCTCTGGAACATAGACGAGAGATTTTTCATCAAATAATCTAAGTAATTTGAAGATGATTGTGGAGAGACAGGATCACCTTATAAAATACAGCTTGACAATGACATAACCTATGAATAAGAATGGTTTCTCTGAATAGGCAATTTAAAACTGTCCAAAACCAGAAGTGAAATTTAAAAACAAATTTCATTCTCAACATGAGTGCCAGACTGAGAGGAAAGGAATTGTGTGAATTTTTTTGAAAAGATAGCCAGACATAACTAAACTACTAGAGAAACAAACTACACAATCAAGAGTCTAAGAATGCTATAATGGGTTGCAAAGTAGTTCTCAGATATTGAAAAGCATAATTTTTTTCCAGTAGGAATGTGTTTGGTTAGAAATACAGTCTGTCACTTACACCCACAGTGAATCTAACTTCAGGAAGTATGTGCAGGCATTAAAGTTGATGAAAAGACTCTAAGACAAAGAATGGTTTTCAAGGCTTGTTGATATAAACAAAAACCCTAAAACTGCATATTGGATGAGGTCAAGAAGAAATTAAATTCTATTCTGCAGAGGCAAAAGTTGCTTCTGTAAGAAATTCGCAAAACTAAATTTCATTTTATGCAGTCTTCTAATCTGCTAAGAAGTATCTTGACAATTATTTTCTATCCAAGTAATTATTGTTTCTTTCTCATTCAGTATAACTGTGTGTGGTAACTAGAATATTGGAAATAAGGGGTAAAATGATGTTTAAAAATTAGTTGACTTTCATCAGGAGTAACAAAATAGTGTGAATAATCCTAGATTCACTTGAGAGAAGCTGTGCATCCCCAGGCTGTGTACAAAGGCATGTGAATTGTGTCCCTGGCACAAGAGATGTAGGCCATGCCTTGCTTCTCCCAGTGCCTTCCAGCTCACCCTTCAAGCAAATTCCTGTCCCACCAGGTGGGACACACAGGACCTGAGACCCACTGTGCCTTCGTGTGGGTTTGTTCTCACAGTAGGATAAAAGAAAAATCACAGCTCTGAAAAAATCAAGCTATTCTGTGGCAGAACAAGGAGTTAGAAATGAATGATAAAGAGGGTTTTTTCCTGCGGAGATGAAGAGTTAGCACCAGATTGCTTGTGGTGAATTCCTGTGGCTTCAATTTTGACAAGTTTACACTTCTACAGTGTTATCCTGATACTATCAGTAACATCTAATAGCAAAACAAATGTTGTAGACATTTTGTGTGAAAGTAAGTTAAATCTGGGTTTATTAGAAAAAATAACAGCTTCCCACTACAACTAAAAAACTTTTGGAATCCTCTTTAAATTAGTCAGAACATACATACATTTTCTAGTAGTGAAGGGGAAAAAAAGTGTTCTTGAAATGTTTGATATTAACACCCACTCACAGAGATGTAAGTCTGTGTTACTGGTGTAGTTCAGTCTTATACAGCTGTTTTTTTAAGTCAGAGCAGGCATAGTCCTTGTTTTTTGCAGTTCCCTTCTCTAGATTTAAATGTGGTAGACTAACTAGCCTCATGCTAAGTTTAAATTAATAATTCTTTGGATAACACTTGTTGGGCTTTGTTTTGTTGATTTTTTTTTTTTTGTTGGTTAGTTTGTTTGGTTTTTTTGGGGTTTTTTTGTGTGTTTTGTTTTGTTTTGTTTTCTAATTTTTTTTAATTGTTTTTTTTTTTAATTATCTCAGGCAGCATTTGGTTTTCAATTTTGAATAGATGAAAAAATATGGCTGGCTTGTGGATGCTTGAGCAAAAGTGGGGAGACTGTATGGCAGGGTGAGTGGGATGGGCTGTACACTTCATGGAGGTAGAGAACAAAATCATAGATACTGAATTTGGACTGGGGATTACTATGAAATCAAATTTATTCTTTAATCTATGACATTTTTAGATCTGTATGCAACTTGTTAGAAAATAATACATGCAATCTAGTCAAAATATTTAGAGGGGATAATACCACATAAAACTAACTTAAAAAATCAACAGTAATCAACAATCCACCTTCTGTTGGAGAATTTTTAAACAAANCATCACCAATTTTTGCCTTGTTGAGATGACTCCCTCCAAAAAATTGATTGTTTTTCCTATATTGAATTTTGAAGTATATAATAAAAACATAAAGATGAATCCAGTTGATAGTGTTGCTGATATTTTGTGTTGAATTATTATTTCATTCTTATTTTGCCTTCATGTGAAATATTTTAATGTAGAATGCCAGGAATACTCAGCTACTTGCAGTGTTCTATACCCACAAATCTAACATTAAGTGTGCATTTTTGTTGATTATAAAATTTGCTTTGTCTTATGCACCCAGAAAATTTCTTAAGTCAATGCTATCAGATAGCAATAATTCATGGAATACTAAAAAGTGTAATCAACATTAATGACAAATTTAAAACTTTGTTTTGTTAGAAAATTTTTCAAGTATAAATTTGCATTCCAGGAAGCAGGAGTTTTCCAGGAGTTTTCTTAGTTTTTAATGCCTTAATATTTTTCATTGAAAAAATACCCATTCAAAGGTAGGCATCTTCTATTCCAAAGTTAACAACTGCAGTAAATTAAGCAAACAGTAATCTCAGTGGGCCACGAGTCCATGTTTATACTTTAGGGGCACGCAATTTTTAATTGAGGCAAACATAAAGAGCTTCTTTTGATTTTTTTAAACTATTATTATAATTTTAGAAATCTATAGAAAGAGAGAATTCTGACAGGCAAAGGACCTCAATTTTATTTTTCTAATAAAAAAAAGTATGAGATGCATTATAATCACACAAACCCATATAAGAACCAATTAAAATTCCCACTGCAGGTGTCTGCATTCATGTAGTGTTATATTTTACTTCAAACTGAAAGAGACATGAACTACTTTAACATACCTAATTACATCTTCATGCTTGGGATTTTACTACTTCCAATTTGTCTAGTAAAAACCGTTCACAAAATTTCAAAGAAGGTTTTTTACTTTGCCATATGATGTAGATAATTTGTAATGATGGTAAAAATCCCTTTGGTTTTGTTACCCATTAAGTACATGAACACATAAATCAACGTGGGTGGGTGGAAAGTCTTCATTCAAGCAAGGTGTTAAGGAGAAAGCTGTGGCAAACAATGAGGTTGGTGTTTATGCCACTGAGTCCCTGCATAACTCTCCATAGTTACCCTCAATACTTACTCAAGAATTNATCTAATTTCTGATCATAAAAGATAAATCACTCTAATTTCCCAGCTGGACAGCATGAATATTTTTGTGCCTTTGCTACCACTATATTTTTGCCTCATTAATGCTGAATTTTTGAGTCTTCTTCATACAGCCTCTGATGTGCTGAATTTCAGCAGCTGAGTGTCTGTTAGAAAGCCAGAAGCAGCTTTTTGATATTCTGCCCGGTGTTAACCCACAGGGGGCTGCTGTAGACTGTGCAATGGATCATGCAACAGCTGGGAATTGCTGGGACCATATGCCAGATGGAATTTTTTCCAAAATGCCTATTGCAATGAAATAAGCCTGTTGCATATTTCTCTGTAGTCAGNCAGCCACTGGAATTCATGATCTTCTATGACCTTGTAGTATCAAAAAAATGTACTTTCATGACAAAATATTATTATAGAATTTTGTTTTGTAATAAAAATATTTTTAAGNATTTTCTTAATCAAGGAAAGTCCTTCATTCTAAGTGTTAAGATGTCATTGGCTAGAAAAATAAGAAGAAAGAAGGAATCATTCAGAAATGGTAGCTGAGAAACTGCTAACATTGACACATTTTGAAAAAAAATACTGCATAGGTAATATTTTCTGTGCAACCCTTTTTGAAAAGAATCTGTTGACATTTTCTGATGACTCAAGTTCTTGATTTTTTGAGAACTTAGTACATATTCTTCCAGGAGTCATCAGTCATGCAGCTGTCTTGAATATGATTTTATTTTAACCTTTCTGGACTATGGTCTGTTTTCTGCAAAGGTTCTTCATGGTAGTACCCAAAACATAACTAACCTAACCCCTAAAAGTTGAGAAAACAGAAAATATTTATTTATGCNTAAATGAGAGGGAATAATTTTTGTCAGAAGTGNTAGCATTTCAGATGTTTGAGAAGCAGTGCTTTTAGAAAGAAGAAATAAGAAAATATGCATAGAAATTTTAGTCTAAGATGAGCAGCAGATGTTGCAAATGTACTGATCTGTAACTGACAGTCTACCATTTTTTACCCTATGATGGGGCTGGTTAGCCTTGATAATGTAAGAATATACCAGCTGCAAAATTTCTTCAGCTGGTATTTCATTTCTTATTATAAGAAAAAAAAAAAAGAATTTATAGAAGAGGTCTATCACTTCAGGAAAATTTGAAATCATGTCATTAGACACTTCAAAACATAAACCACTTACAAACAGAACGGAGAAAAGTCTAGCATAAAAGACAATATTGTGACTAATGAATAATACACATTTTACTTAATTCAGATAAACAGAGGATTGAAGCTGTGAAGAGTAGCCCATGCTAGAACAGGTTTTCTGNGAGGATCTGGGACCCCATGGGGGACCTGTGATGGAGCAACCTGTTTCTGAAGGACTACACCCCATAAGAGGGAACCCAACTGTTTGTGAAAAACTGCATCCCATGGGAAGGATCCATGTCAGAAAAATTTATGGAGGATGTGACTCCGTGCTTGAACAGGGGAAGGAAGTAAGAAGAAAGGTTAGGCAGGCACAAAGTATCATGAACTGACTGCAATGCCCATACCTTAACTCCCTCTGCTGCTTGAGAGGAGAAGGCAAAGAATTTGGGAGGGAAGCTGAGCCTGGGAAGAAGGGAATGAAGATCCCTCCCTGGGACGAGGGAAGGCTCTAAGATTTGCTTTCATTATCCCACTCTACTGGTAAGTGGCAATGAATTAAAATAGTTTCTCAAGTTGAGTCAATTTTTATTGTGATGATAATTTTGTAGTAATGTCCCTGTCCTTCTCTTGATGCATAAGCTTTTTGTCATATTTTCTACCCCTATTCTGTTGAGGGAGAAGATTGATAAAGCAGCCTAGTGGGCATCTGATGCCTTGCCAAGGTCAACTTACCACATTAGGAACTATAATTATTTNCCTTCTAGTACATAATATTGTTATTATCAAAATAGCATCTGTTTTAAGTTTTCTCTGGCCAATATTTTGATAGATATCTGATTCATAACCATAAGTTCAAGAACTGACCANTGTGGGAACAATATTTACTACAGTATTTGGCAGTGTCTAAATGTAAGGCAATGCAGTTTTTCTTGAATTAGAAAGAAGGAATTAGTTTTTTATTTATTTGCAGAAAGTGCATNTTTTGTATCTGGTCAGTCACAATAAATGAAATTTTATTAAGTACCATTACTCAGCAAACCACAAACAGGTTAAAAAAATCCTAGGCATAAGCAAAATGAAGGACAAGATTTTTCAATCATAAGTGCAGGCAAACTGACTGACCTGAATTTGTATTAGAGATACTTCATGTGTTGCATGANCCAGTCAATCCTCTGCTGTTTAATTGCAGATCACAAATTAAACAATGAGTTTTTACTGTGGAGACCAGGAATTGAACCTGTNAAAAAAGCATAATAATTTCCTAAAGGTAACCAACAAGCTGTTAGTAGTTATTCAGTTTAGTTTTATTTCATGCAGTAATTCCTAATGGATACAGTTTGTGGGCTGTCTCTTCATAAGTGATGAAAAGGAAAGCAAGAGATANGAAAGATGTGGCCACAACATAATTTCAGCATGAAGCAGAGGAGTCAAATAATTTTGTTTGTCGGATTACTTCTTCTCAGAAGGATAGAGTCTATTGTCTCATGGAGCCTGAAATAATGCTGAAAAGCTGCATGAAACACTTGAGATTTCTGGCTTCAGCCAAANCATCATAGGTAAGGGTGAGCCCTGAAGATGCATTACCCTGACATGCAGTAAGATCTATATATGCTTAAACAGAAATTGTAGCAAGACTTTTTTGGCAACAAGCTTGTCTTCTTCTATGTGTATCATTTTCATCTCAGGTCCTCTCAGTCATGATCACCACTGATCCACAAGGTGTTTCTCTGAAAGCTGCAGACTCTTTGAAGTCTATTGGGTTCATTGTCTTCTCAGTTTTAATTTAATATTATTCTAGTTATAATAAAAGGGTAGTTAAAAACCATTTTCTAATTTCAAAATCAGAGCAGTAGTATATTTTAATTTACCAGTCTTNAAACAGATATTTCAGGGATCAAAAAAATAAACTAATATAAGAATAAATAATATCTAACCTGAGTTTTGTTCAGTTCTAATGCAAATTCTTGTGTATGTGTAATTGTATGAAAGTAAAAACACAACTCCAGTTATTCATTCACATACTTCTATTGCCTGTGACAAAGGTTTCAATTAGTGACTTATTTTCATGTATTCTAATTGCTTGATAGTTATGTGACATACATTTATTAATAGTTATGTATGTCACATCACTATTTTATCTCAATTTTGCATTTGAAAATTTAAGAATGTGTTTGCTTGTTTTTTTCTCCTGACCATGTCGTCTACATTTAAAATGCAGTAAGAGATGACTAAAAGATTTCCAAAGTTTTTATTTTTACGGAATTTGCCATTTAGTGACTTGAGATTACACAAGACACGCCTACTTAATTGAAACATATAATATTCAAACATTTATTGCATTTCAANTGTTCTTGTCTTTTTTAATTCACATCTAATGTTGAAAATAGCCACTGATAGTTACAGAATTCAAATTACAGATAGATATATTTAGCATATTGAAAAATCAGAAAACAGATATTAAGTGTACCACCCCCTCCCAAGAAAAACACCCGTATTCTATGCTACAATGAATCTGTGTGAGTTCTTGTTACTTTCCCTATTTTTTTTCTTTTAGTTTGCATTTATCTCCTGTTGTTTTGTTGGTGTTATTTTTAAGAAATTAATGTGTCACTAGAATCCTTTTTTGTAGTTGTAGTCAAAACAGGTTTCACAGGTTAAGCTTACATCTACAACTCTAAGACAGTAGGGATAGTTTTTGATCACAGAGTAAACACATGTTCTGAAAACCATCCCTTGAACACAGTCACAAAAACAATTCCTGTGGTTACTTACATGCTGCTGAACTGATAGTTTCAATTCTGCCCTAGCAACCTCTATGATATTAGTTATTGTTTTGAAATACAGTAGACATCAAAAACATATATAACTCCAGCTTTAGGTATGCCTTTTGACAAAATTTACTCAGAGCTACTTTCAAAATTGTCTAAATTGAACCAATCTCTGACATTCTAGTGAAATGAAGCCTACATGGCTTTGGGAGTGATATAACANGTAGTTCCAAAATTAACCAATTAAATATAATTGAATCCTTTTAAAAGAANACATTCTAAAAGTTTGGTAAAAATCTTAAAACTGACTAAGTTTAATCACATAAAAATTTTATAATAATTACTTTCATTTTGGATTCAAACCAAAGGTTGANGGCATATTTGCATGTTATAGCTTGTACATAGAGAATATAAAGAAAGACTTTCCCTTGGTCAAAAAGGATTGGGTTAGAGAACCTCTAGGCAAACTTGACATCCATGTCAAGTTTATCTTTTTGTCACATCAATTCCAAATTGATTCTGAGTCAAAATACTCAAATTTTTTTGCGTGGATTTTAGTAGGCTTTATATAAGACACATTAATTCCAAATGTCTTTCTTATTTCTCAGTTGAAAAGAAATCNCATAAACATTCATTCATCACATCCATCTTCCTCAAAGTCTTTCACAGTTTTCACCAGCACTATCAAAAAGACCAGAAACTTTGACAAAATATTTCAGTCTAAGCATGTTTCGTGATATTAGTATACTGATATTACACTGGTACAGGAGGGGTTAGGGAAAGAAAGGGTTATGCTTCCTTTTTTTTTTTTCCTAGTGATTGACTATGAAGATAAAAGGTTCACATTTCTCCTTTACTCTGCTTCTGCATGATCAGCTGCCTCAAAGGAAGCAGTGGGGAGAAAAATATCTCTTCCAAGCATATTGTTTGCAAGTCTACATATTGTGATGTTCATATTACCATGAATTAAACATGCATCCTTTATTCACAGCATTTTAAAAAANACTATTTTTATTGCATATTAAAATCTTTATTAAAAATCAGCTCTTGATTGATTTCCTTAGTTNATACTTCTGCACTAATCAGTGGTGAGAAAGGAAATGAAGTTGCACAAAATTGCAGTATTTGGAGCTTGTAAGTAATACAATTTATGCAGACAGTTATTAGAGTGTAAATAAATGGGTCATTAAGTTGCTATGCTTTTTTTTTTTATCTTGTTCAGGAACTGTTCATCTTAATATAACTGGATTGCTGAGAATGAATTCAGCACACTGCAGATCAGAGCTGTATACTTATCTTTTGCTTGAATAATGCAGTAATTCTATGTTTTTTGGCAAAGTGAGATCACNAAAACCCTGAAAACACTCTGTACATGTTTAATACAATTTGTGAAGAAGATCTGTGGATAGCAATGGCTACATATGACTTCTAAACAGAGATATGTATTCCAAGACAATTTAATTAGAAGATGGGTAATGACAGGCCTAAAACCAGACCATTCCAGGAAAATCAGAAGAACACCAGAAAAATAGAAAATTAACTCCTCTGTATCTGGTGGAATAACAAAATCATTATATCAAATTATATCTTCACCACTATTACTCAGACAAAAAAAATATCATAAGCTCCTGGTTTTGATGAGTTTGGTTTTGTTACTTTATCCCTTTTTAATATCTCTTAATCCCTTTAATTCCTTCTTTTGTTGTTTTACATTTCTGACTGATTTATACAGTGTGAATGAGTGAAAATTTTCTTCCATGCTTTAAATCATAGCCTAGCTTGCTGCCTTCATTTGCACACTTCAGTACATGATGATACAGGGTCATATAGTTTATGGCATCAGAGATCATTGCATGCCAGAAAGTTAGTACCTTGACACTCATGTGTCAATTGCTTGAGAAAGCAATTACAGAGGCCTGACAAGTTAAGAGCTTCAATAAGAAACAGGAAACATGGAAGTTTTTGCTAATCCCATATGCAACTCCAGCTGTGCAATAGCCTAGCACTGTCTGTTAAAGAAACAGAAATCGACATCACAAACTTACAATGAAATTTCAGAAAGGCTGGATATGGGCTGTATTCCTTGGGGTGAACCTTCACACAGCAATCTTTGCATACATCTGATACAGACAGAACCACAGGCACCCACATGATGAATGCCTCACCACACACGACAGATGTTGACAAGTGTGGCTACTGTGTGCACATATGCTCTCAGGGCTGAGTCCTGTGAATATGAGCCAGCTGCAGATGGTAAACCGGGATATCTTCCTAAAACATGCCCTGGCAATTATTAAAACTCAGCCAGGTCATCAACCTGCGTGCATTTTTTTACNAGATACTTCACTCTAAGATTAACTTATCCACACTGAGTCAAAAACTAGATGCCAAATGCCTAGCTTAATGAAAAATAGTCAATGGAAAGGAAGTCAAGAAAATTGTCATGGCTTCACTCATTTGATTAAGTTTATAGTAAGTTGAGGAGCCCCATAGCCATTCTTCACTTGCCTAAAGAGTTTCATGTTCACCAGACCATTAATCACTCAAGTATCTTAGAGCATTTCAAAGAAGACTAAACATTTGTGCAGGTCAGCCTTCTGTCTTATGCCCAGTATCACCATTTTCAGGTAATAAACACCTCAGACATGCCACATGCTTGCACTTCTAAAGAAAACTGATAATTTCCTCCAACAAGAGGTAGACAAACAGCTCAGCAATGGAATTATTTTATCTGCCAAGTACATTCCAAGTTGATTGGTAACTTGTATATATTTCCAAAGATATCANCCATTTTCATTATGTTCATCTTCTGTGAAGTTGCACCCACCCAGAAATACTGATTTATTGGTTCCTGCTTGATGTAGCCATTCTGCAGCTTTCTTCACTATTGTTCCTTTGAAGGTGCCAGTAGCTATTCAATCCACTGCTGCTAAACCCACAATTTTTCACAGAACTGAAACAAATGANTTCCATAAAAGACACAAATCAGGTGTCATCTAGGTGGTGTATTATTTTCCAGGCCTCTTAAAAGATGGGCTTTAGACACAGGGGAATTTTCAACAATAAGGACTTAGATATTCATCTGACTGTGTAGAAAGGACAGATTGATCATGAAAGAGTAGCTAAGTGTCAAAAGCTATCTCTCTCTCCCTCTGTCTCTCTCCCTGTCTTTCTCTCTCTCTCTCTCTCTCTATATATATATATTAAGGTATGTGTGTGTGCATATATATGTCAATGCGTGTGTATGTAAGCATACATGTATCCATGGAATCTATCATTGTGTGAAATTTTTCAGTCATTTTTTACCACAGACTTTTGTGAGCTGCAAAGAACTTCACNTGAAAAAGAAAAAAAACCCAAAAAACCAAAACCACATAAGATCAGTTGTTGGGCTGATGCTTGGAAAGCTCTATCCCAAAGTCAACTTTTATAATTCAATGTGTAAACTACAGCGCTTTCTTTTCCCATATTTTCTTCATTGTACCATGAGCTCGAAAGGGAGGCAGCAGTGAGAGCACTGTTTAAGGACAATGTTTTAATAAAACCCTGTTATAAATGTAAAATGTAAGATATATTTTCTACTTTTTGGCAGTATTTTTTGTGTAATTTTAATTACGCATTGGTTTAAAGTGTCNGTAATTTTTCCACTAATCATAGTCCAAAGGATTAATTTGTATTTATGCTAATGATCTTTTCTTCTTACAGTCTTTGATTTCTATCTGTAGGATGACCCTGGAGGGCTTTCATGTTCCTTGAATTGATATTTTACCAGTGCTCACTTTCTTCTTTAGTTTGAATTACATNTTTTATCTAACTTAATCCCTTCTCTGCCTCTTACTTCTCCAACAGCAGTTCTTGACTAGTACTGACATTGGCCATCTGGCCATCTGTAGGTACTGTAAAGAACCAAAGGCAAAATCACATATTTCTCCTTAGCACTTCAAGATGTTAAGCACAGCCATTACTACTTAACATGCATTACCATTAAAATTAATAAATTTAATATTGAAGCTAGTGCATCACTTATTTGAAACATTTAGAATTCTTTATAATTCCTTGTGAGGATCTAACAGATAGATGAAATACAAGAATTAAAATTCCGGATGTTTTATGTCTACATTAACAGGCATTTTTCACATTCCCTAATCCTGAAGTAGCAATGTCTATTTGTTGGAGACTGGTAAAACAAAGTACTTTAACAGTATTTCTCTACACCACTCCAATAAAAACAAGAAAGCAACTATTGTAAAACTAAGCAGAAAATCAAGTAAAAACCAGAAGTGACTAAACCATTTTATTAATCTCACACACAGTTTTAAAAGATTTTGTTATTACATGACCTACATTATTAAGGCCTAGAGTCAGCAGTATATTAAAACAATTTGATCACTTGCATAACATCTATCAAAATTCCAAAATATATTTAGTTCTCAGACTCGTTTTAAGTCCCTAACTTGCTTGTAGTTCTCATTGTGCAACATGAGTGAAATAATAAGAACAGCTCAGTAATACAAGGAGATGTCTGTATTTCTGTTTATTCATATATGCATGCATACATGATTAGATATTCACATATAATGAAGGCATAGTACTTACTGCACATTTGTGTGCATTCATATTATATATTTATGTAGGCAGATGTGTATGTGTACATACACAGAATAACAAAATTGACAAATCACAGAGATTTGAGGTTTCAGGGCACCTCCAGAGGTCATCTGGTCCACAATATTTTCAAGAAGGGAGACTCCACAACCTCCTGGGCAGCCTGGTGCCAGTGTTCAGTCAACCTCAGAGTAAAAAAATGTTTTNCTGTGGCATCCTGTGACGTTCAGAAGGAGCCTCCTGTGTTTCAGTTTGTGACCATTCCTTGTGGTTCTGCTAATGGGCACCACTGATAAAAATTTGACTCCTTCACATGGTGTCCCCTTTACGGTAAGCTGCTTTGCAGCTGGGTGGCTCTCAGCATCTACTGATGTGTGAAATTATTCTTACCCAGGTGCAGAACTTGTCAGTTGCCTTTGCTGAACTTAATGGTGTTTTTTTTGTGAGCCTATTTCTCCAGTCTGTCAAGATTCTTCTTCATGGCAGCACAAATGGCAGCCAGTTCTCCTTATTTTATACCATCTGCAAAGATGATGAGGCTACATTCTGCCCCATCATCCAGGTAATTTAAAAAATGTTTAAGAGGATTAGATGCAGTATTGACCCATGAAATATACCACAATTCATTATCCTCCAAATGGATTTTTTGCCACTGACCACTTGCCCTCTTGGAGTAGCCAGATACTGTAGTTCTTTCCCACTCCTTGTCAGTCAGAAAAGGTAAGGAAAACAAATTAAGAAGCCTGTTTGAGCATAGCCTTCTCCTAGATTTGTAGGAGTGCAAGAAAGGTACTTTTTCACTATTAGCCAGTCTCAGAAGCTTGTATGGATAGATACACAGGAAGAGAAAAACAAAGATGTAAAACAAAAATTTAGGCAAAATATCTTTTTCCTTTGGTACAAGAAATCCTTGCCAGAATAAAAGGCATAAAGAGCATAANAGTGTTAATCTGCAATGAAACACTAAATTGTAAAACTTTATAACTCTATAAACTTTGTAAGTCTTTCCAAGAACTGGCTGGCCAATAAGGTGANGAGCCCAAAAGGCTGATATTTCTCTATACCAAAGTGACAAGCTGATGTAGTGCTGAATCTACAAATCAGAGTAAAATGAAAAGCAAAAAGGTGTATAATAGCAAGAATCTTCTAACTTAGATCATATCTAAGGGCAGAGAGGTGGGAGGAGNTTGCTTGCTTGAGAGAACGGACTTCAGGATAGCAGACAAGGTAAACAGAAACAAAACCTTATACTCTTCCAACACTTAAAATTAAGTGATGTGTCCATGCAACCTCTACTTCTAATCATANAATTGGGACTGGACTCCCAGCTACTCCTGCAACTCTGTAATTAGGGATGAATGACCTGTATGTGAACAGCTCTGTGTGGTTTTGGCTGTGTGTGTTTATACGGATAAACTAAACAGAAAAGCTTCTGAAAATTTTGTTGATGGATTATGTCTCACTGCATGACAGCATAATACTTTAATTTTTTTCAGCAAATGACATGATCATGTAAAGGAGATGACACACACAGGTAGGCTTTGCATAACCAGCTGGGCAATGGTGTTTGACCTATCACAAACACTTGACACAAAAAAAGTAATTCCGTGGGAAGCCATNTCTAGTACTTACTGTTTAATATTGAGTCTCATTTTAGGGTGGAATGAATCATACTTTGAAGGTAACTATATGTCTTTATTGATTAGATAATGAAAAATCTTTACTTAATCTAGGTGCTTAAATTTCAGACAGCTAAAGTCAAGTGGTGTGAATCTTACCCTAAGTGTTNAAGGGAATTTTAAGATACTACAGTGGTATGCCTTCAGAAGAGACTACTGCAATATGCTCTCAAGAGAAATGAAAATCAAAGTAGGGTTTTGAGGATTTTAGATGACTGATTTCAGCTTGAGTCCTACAGTGTACCTAATANATTTCTTTGGATCTTGAGTTACTACTTTTCTGTAATGCAAGAAATGTGGATTTCCACAGTCTTCAGTCTCTTGTGCTTTGCTGATTATACTGTATGGAGGGTTGATGCTTACACAGCACTTTGCATTGGGCCTGTTTTCTTATTGTGAGATTATGATGAAGAAGTGTCCTTCCTGATCTCATAATAAATAGCTTTCAATTGATACATTAATTTATAATTATAAGGATATTTTACAATTAATTCAGTTTTTGTTTGAATTAATTTTGCATATGTTGTGGACTTATTTAGAACTTCAATACTAAACTTTGGTGTCAAAGCACCAAGTAATTTGATTTCAACATTTTCCAGAACAGTCTAAGAAATGGTTGCTTTAAATGTAACTGCTTACTACCTTCTACACATCCTCCAGTGTGGATACATCTGAAAGTGGATGTAGTAAGATTTATCTAGTTAATGACTTCACAGCATTTTGCTTGAGCAGCACCTACATAAATTGCAGATGCCTGTGAATTTGTCACCATCAGCTCTCCTGAACAGCTAGTGGAATTTTTTTTATATATATATATGGCTATGAGCTATAAAAATAATACATATTTTATATCCATTTAATAATTAGACTTTATTTTTTGTGTTGTTTACACACTTAATATATCTATTACCATAAAAGGCAACATTATTGCTCAATTCAAGCTATAATGGCAATCTCAGAACATGAACTCCCTGGACAATATGGATACAAGGCATGAATCTCAGGAATGTGTTTTGCCCTAGAGAGCATAGTGGGAGAAGATGCCTCTAATGCTGCCNTTTAGCCATCTGCATTCTCTCCCTGCTTCTGCAGACACTGCCAAGCACATTTCCATGTATATTACCCATAGTTATGGCTTTGCATTTTTTTGACTAGAAGTTATTTTCTTATTTTTTATACAATACTTTAACTGTTCCTGCCTTGTTTCCTGTAGCAGCTGCCCCAGCATCTTCTTTGAATGCCAAGCCTGATTCAAAACAGAGCCAAAGAAGTGATTTCTGCTTCTTGTTCTTTCTCTCTTTATTTATTTTTTTAATTTATTTTTTTAGCTGTTCCAAAGGCATTTAACTTCCATTTACATAGATGTGAGCAAGGGAACATGATGTTCTAGTTTGCCCACTTCCCACACATGAAAAAAATAAGGAAATGTTTGTCTTTGCAGATTGATTGCTTTACTTCATACTAGATGGAGGGAAAGTGTAATACACCCACAATCACATGCATATACACTGTCACCTTGGAGATGCTGTGCTGCAAGTTGGTGAGCAATCATGTTCTGAAATCCAGATAATANACTTGGCCAGGGTCACTGTGACATTTAAAGTGAACAAATTTGATACGATTTTTATTGTTAATTACATGGGCTTTATGTATTCCTATTTCATCTCTTTCTCCAGAAACAGGGTGGAGGGAACCATATGGCTCTCTCACATCTTATGACAGAGATTCAGAGCAAAATAAAGGAACAGTGGGAAACTTGATCCTTTTTCTTTCTTACCATTGTTCCTATAAGGTTTTGTCCTTGCATAGACACAAGTGCTGCACTGTGCTCCCCCTTGTTTTCCCTTCAATTATCAAAAGGGAGATCTTTATTGAAAGAATAATGATGAAGTCACAACAACTAACTTCAGAAATAGAAGGCAAACAGGAGGGGAAGGAGCAGACCTGAACGAGGTAAAGAGGCAGCAAAAGCAGCATGAGGAAAACGTGCTACTAGAAACTAGCTAGAAGCAGCTTATCTGAACCACCTCTGCATGACACAGTCATAAACTTGGGCAAAATTATCATCTCCACTAGGATTTCTTGCAAAGAAATTACTCCTCTTTCATCTATAAAGTCCTTCAACTTCCTAGCCTAAGGTCAAACTCCTCAAACAGCCCATCATTAAATTTCCTTACTTGGCAACACAAGGCAGCAACACTTTTAAGAATGTCCCTTATCCTGTGTTAAATCCTCAACACTTCCCAGATGACTATTTGGGAGAATGCTTGTTGGCAAAAGATAAATATATTCTACAAAACTTTTCCAGCAATATAATCACACAAATGGTAGCTTTCCAAAGCCTGGAAACTGCCTGTCTGCTTTCAATTTATTAGGATCTNCAGAGGTTTTCCTTTATTTTCTCCACTGCATGGGTGTTGCATATGAATCAGATCTCTTGTACTCCTAAGAATAACTAATTTGGCCTTAGAGCTTCCTGTATGTCTCTGCCATTATAGTGCTACACAAAGAGNCTCTGCTGGTTTTCTTTTATCTGAAATAATTTATATTATAGAACCAAAATAGAGCAACACCTGTGATCTCCTTACAACATAATGACAGAGCACATGCTATTTGGTTTGAGCTAGTTAAATAAGTCAAAAGTCCCCAGAACAAGGATTGCCCTCCTCTGAGCTCTGCAGATATATTACCTAAGCAGGACCAAGGGAATCCAAGTCATTTTCTACTGCTGTGTGTAGCATGAGCATTCTTTCTGATTTTTACAGCCCAAAATTTGCAGTCAAACTTGTACACGGGAGGCAAGTGAGGAAGGAAGGAAGGCATTAAGAGGCTTCACTGAGTAATATAACAATCTAGGTAGCCAGAAGACCTGTGTAACTCCATTTATATTTCTTACCTCAAGGAAATTTATTGATCACAGAATGCCTAATTTAATTTTGGAATGAGGTTCCTCTAAATAGTCTTCTACTGCTTTTCTCACAACACTGTCTTTTTTGCCTGGTTTTCTTTCACAGACTAATACATTAGACCTTTGCAAATTTCAAGAATATAGGCTGGAAAGGCTTGAGATTGCCTAAGATTTCTTTCCTAACTCACCCTATGTTTCTTGAATTCACTTACAATGTGGCTAGCAAACTAAAAATGCAATTTTGCGGAGCAACAAGTGAAAAAAGAAAAGCACATTTCACCAAAATTTTATTGTACAAAAATTCCTCTCATTCACTTATTCTGAAACAATTAATTTTACATGGAAAGTTTACTGAAATATTCAGACCTTTATTTGTGCTTTATTTGTTTTTTAAGAAGAAGGGTTTTTAAATCTATTTATCCAAAGATTTTTTAGAAGTACAGGACACAGAATGATAAAAGGACTCCAAGACTATTCCGTTCACACATCTAACCTTGAAAGAAAAGCACATTCTTTAATTAAATATCTATATATCTATTTATGATAAAAAACAACAAAAAACCCCACAGCATATAATACAGAAAATTAGGCTAAGCCTTCTCTATTTTATTTGATTTAGAAGCATATCCTGAATATTTTATATATAATAAGAGGGGGAACTTGGAGCTAATTAGTTCAGGTATTACAATTAACTTAATTATCTTCTCTGATTATAAGGTAGTCATACCAACTTTATTAAATTTGACATTAGAAGATGTCATTTTCAAGGTTTTAAAATATTTTCCACCTAGAAAATGTTATTAAGGACATCTTTTGAAAGAAGGGTAATTTATCATAATTTGTTATGTTTAAACTAGAGGAACAGTAAGCTCAGAGGAGATTCTTTATTGCATCTATGCAGTTTGTTACACCTGACAGCTGAAAGTTCAGAAGTAGAGTTGCTCTCTTTCTCTTTTTAAGGAAGAAGGTCAAGAGAGATTGAAGAGTAGGAGGAGAGGACTGGGAAACAGGCAACATCAGGAGTCTCCCTG
Source organism: Saxicola maurus maurus (assembly GCA_900205225.1). Lineage (NCBI taxonomy): Eukaryota > Metazoa > Chordata > Aves > Passeriformes > Muscicapidae > Saxicola > Saxicola maurus. The sequence continues at coordinate 303,049 of OAMK01000023.1, read as the reverse complement.
TTCAAAGCTGGAGCAAGCCTGCTTATTCCTCCTCTCTGTACAGACATGGCATTCAGATCTCTGCAATTTCAAAGCTGGTTTTTGTAACAGGTTTATTTTTCAGAATGTGGTCCAATTTACTCTCTTCTGCTATATTATTGCTGAAAATATGTTTTGCTTTCGTGTAATTTAGAATCAAGGAGATCTGAGATCTATGTGATAACGTGTACTGGTAAACTGGTGTTTAAAAAATTAATCAAGAATGTGTGGAAACTCTGTTAAATCTCTAAAGGGAAAATTTGCCATCATGAAACATTCCAATCTATAATTTATATTTTAGTATTATTTTTTCACCTTTGCTTCTCCGCATCTTCTGTGCTTTAAGTTTTACACACAGAAGAATTCAACCATCTTCATTATATACTTAGATTGCATAGGTCATGCAGAAAAAAGAAGAGGTACATAATGAACATTAATTTAAGCTTAAGGACAGTCTTGTCTGCAACATACAACACATTATTTTCATTTAGAATGACATAGAAAGTCTGATCAATATAGTGTATTTACCCAAGTGATCATGGAATAGGTAAGCTTCTAGCAGGCTTAAGGGCTTTTTTTGTCCACATTTTTAGAGGCATTTCATAGTTTGATGTAAAAAGTCTAGCCCAAATTCCATGAATGTACTTATGACAGCTAGTGCTCCTCTGAAGCTCAATCTTTTTACCACCAAAGCTTGATTTCAGCATTGCTCAGGGGCTGAGGTGAGGCNTTTTTAGAATTGTGTAAGTTATTTGTTGTCTCTAACATCTTCATCCNAGATTCCTGTTTTCTAAAACTCATCTCAGTAGTTTGAGATTTTTACTGTTGAGAACAGAGTACTGTAATCTTTTAAAATGTACTTTAAGTGTCCACTAAAAAAATCCAAAAACAGCAACTATAACAAAACCCACCAATAAACCAAACCAAACAAAAAAATCATTTTTTNTTGTTTTCTTTTGAGTAGGTTCTGAGTTTACATATATGTACAATGACTGCAGGGAAGGTGGGTGATATGAAAGTAAGTTTAGGACCTGAGATAATCGCTCTAAGTATCCTTTATACAGATACAGATAGAAATATGAAGTTTTAAGACATAGCACACGTAATCTAAAACTTAGACATCTGAAAACATCATGAACCATGTTATAAAGTGTCCATCCATCCTGTCAGTAAAGACCTAGCCAGCTGTCTCAGATGTTTCCATCAAAGATGTCCAAATTTAGATGAGCTATTTCTGCAAAATGGAAGTAAATAAATAANTAAATATTTTAAACTAGGTTTATTTCCATTTTTTTTTTCAAATAGCACTAAGTTACTTGTTAAGAATAAGCAGAATAATTTGTAGAAATGATAAGTTTTCTTTATAATAAATAACCACAACTCCTCATTAGTGCTAGGGAGCAGACTTGCAAGATATATTTCCACAAATGCTCAAAAATACCGAGGCAATCTCTCTCTCAGCATGAGTATGGGTTTCGGTGGTTACAAATTTATTTCCCCTTCCATGCTGTATTTTAATTTTCACCAGAATGAAAAGCATTTAATCTGTCAGACAGAAGTAACAAGGGCAAAGACTGAGTCTAACATTTCTGCTCATTAAAAATTGTGCTATTAGAGAATATGCAAGGTACACTGAGATGATCCTACTTTCATCTGCCAAAATCTGCATCCCTGGGCATGTTAGAAGGGAATGGAGAAGATTATAAAGGCAAAATACTCTGTTGCATGTTTAATACAAGGTAAGTCCAACCATGGAATGATGGAGATAGTTGATCATGAGTCTGGTCAACTATCTGTTGACAACTATTTTCATCCAGCTGTATACCATAGAAGAGAACTTTCTAAGCCAAAGCAACAAATCTTACTCATACTTTGCTCCAGTCAAGTTGCTTTTCAGTTGCAAATAAGAGACAATGTCTTCACCCTTTTGAATAAGTTTGTTTTATAAAGACACAAACAGCAGGTATTGATNATGCTGGAAGACATCTTTAATCAGCTTCAGGCAACACTCCAATCTGAAGGCCCAAGGTAGCAGACTTGAATGCAGTGCTGTTTTTCCAATAAAAGGTTTTGTCAATTAGCATGGATGTAAAATTTTAGCTGATGCTTAGCAAATACATTTTTTTTTTATTAACTCCCCAGCAGTAAGGCTGTATAAACTAGTCACAACCATTCCTGTACTGTGAGAAATGTTCAGGGGCACGGGATTTTTGCAGCAGCTGCTGTATGAGGAAATATATGCAGCTCTTACAGAGGACTGACAGCCATATGAAAGATCATTTCCTGACAGTTTTCTGGGAAGCATTTGCCTGTGGGCTATACTCTGCCTTGGTCTAGTGTCTAGAACAAGAGTCTGCTGATCATAATGCCTTGACTGAAACAGTCAACCTGAGAGAAAAANTAAATATTTCAGGGGCCTTACTCACCAGACTTCACACAATCANACATATCCAGTTAATCTCCTCATATTTCTCATTTTCCCTGTCTTCTCCCCACAAGTATGTCCTAGTTGGCTTTTTTGTCAGGAAAAAAACTGACCAGTTCTTCACCTAAAAGGCACTACATGCCTAGAAGAATTTGTACAGATGAACAGGTATCTGTGTGGCAGCTTAATAATGTCTTTAGATTCTTCTTAAAAGAACCAAGTCTTGTCGAGATTTCATGTGTCCTGTTCAGGACAAAACTTAATTCTTAAATAACCCACTCGAATTTTGCTTTTGAAGGAAGTTGTGACTCCTTGTAAGCCTTCAAAAAATGTGCATGCTACTAAGCTTTCAGTGATGCACTTGCTTAGAAAATGTTTTCAGTTTCACCACTCACATTCTCACTTTCCATGTCATTGATCATACCCATGTTTATTTCATTAAACTAAATTAAACTTATTACCATAAAATGCTTCAATATCTCTTCCCCAGATAGGATAAAAAGATATTTACAAAGATGANGTGGCAGTTGCCAAAACCAGAGAATGGGTCAGGTTGGAAGGTACCACAGTGNGTCATCTGATCAAAACTCNCTGCTCTATCAAAGTCATCCTAGAGCACTNGGCACAGGATTGCATCCAGTTCTTGAATCTCTCCATGAGAGATTCCATAACNTCTCTGGGTAATCTGTTCCAGTGGATGGTCACTTGGACATTCTAGAAGTTCTTCCTCATGTTCAGGTGGAACTTCCTGTGCATCAGTTTCTGCCTATTGCCTCTNNTCCTATTGCTTGGCACCCCCAAGAGGAACCTGGCTCCATACTCTTGACACACTCTTCAGATACTTACAGACATTGATGAGATCCCCTCTAAATCATCTCTTCTTGGGTCTGAACCGCCCCAGCTCTCTCAGCCTTAAGAGATCTTTAAGCAATTTTGTGACCTGCTCCAGGAGCTCCCTGTCTCTATTGTACAGAAAAATACAGAACATTACTTCAGACGTTGTCTCTCTAGGGCTGAGTAGAGGGGCAGGATCACCTCCCTCAACCTGCAGGCAAAGTTCTTCCTAAAGCATTCCAGAATACCGTTGGCCTTTTTGGCCCCAAGGTCACACTGCTGGCTCATGGANAACTTGTTGTTCCACCAGGAACCCAAATCCTTCTCTGCAGAGGTGTTTTCTAGCTGGTTGGTCCCCAGCCTGTACTGGTGCAGGGGGTTAGTCTTCTACAGGTGCAGCACCCTGCATTTGCCTTTGTGGAATTTCATGTATTTCTTTCTGCCCGTCTCTCTAACCTGTCAAGTTTCTTCTGAAGGGCTGCATAGCTCTCTGGTGTATCAGCCACTCCTGACAGCTTTATGCTGTTAGAGAACATGAGGAGGTTCCTGTTTCTTCATCCAAGTAATTGGTGCCTAAGTTCTACAGTACTGGGCCCAGTNTTGAACCCTGGGGGACACCAGCAGTGACTGGCCTCCAAANAGATTCTCTGCCACTGATTATGGCNCTGGGATCTGCCATGTAGGCAGTTCTCAATCCACCCCACTGTCCCGTCATCCAGTCCACACTTCCCTAGTTTTCCTATGAGGATGTTAAGAGATACAGTGCTGAAAGCCTTGTTGGAGTTGAANTAAAACATATCCACTGCTCTCTCCTGATTCATGCAAGTAGTTGTTTCATTGTATAACACAATTTTACCCTAGTAAGCAAGAAAATGTATCAATTATTGTCAGAATGCTATGGGGAAAATTGAGTCCCGGGAAGAAATCCTACAGAAAATTTTAAAACATTTAGTTCTTTGTTTTGAGGGCTTCTTCCTTATGCACTGAGGTTTCAAAGGAAAGCCTTCTTTCTGCACAAGATCACTGATGTATCAGGGTATTTTGTCAGCATCTATGTACCAGACAGGGCAACTTGAAGCTTTCTGCTTCTGAAGGAGATATAAATTTATGTAATCTATAACAAAAACAGCAACAAAAAACCCACAAATCCCCAAACAAACAAAAAACAAATCACCAAAACCAAACAAAAACAAACCAGAACCAAACGCCCCCCAAAACCCTAAAAAACACCCGAGTCAACCAACCAAAAAAAACCCCCAAACAAATCACCAAAAAAAACCTAACCAAGACAAAAAAAAAAAAAAAAAAACAAGAACCCAAACGAAACAACACAAAAAGTAAAACTCACCCCAAATCAAAAACCAAACACTTTAGACTCCCTTCAAAATGCAAAGATTTATATATTTCAAAAACCTTGTGTGCATCCTCTAGGTCTTTTTTTTACTTCAGCATTATTATAGGTATCCCTGTATTATGTCTGTAAAAGCAGCATCTCTGAAGGGTTTTAGTGCAGGTGCAGCACAAGAAGAATTGGTTGCCATTTACCCTGACAGTTACCACGAGGAGAACACCATAAAGTGGATACACTTGCACTTTTGAGTGTACCAAAATAGGCTGCAGAGTTGTCAAAATTGCCAGGTATAACTTCAGGGTGCCCAGGAAAATATTGTTTTATTTTGCTGCAGAAGGACTTCAAGCTATTAAATTTCTAGGAATGATCTTTTCATTGGTGGGTTTTTTTTTTTTTTTCAATATATACAAATTCCTTTGCCACTAAAAAGNGCATCACTAGGATTCAGCAATGTAGGCATTTTATTTATAAAAATTCTTTAAGCTCCCCATCTGCGTAGATTACAAATCAACATTAAACTAATTNTTGTGTAAACTACAGTTCTGCCTCAAAATTTTCACATCCTGTTGACAGCAGTAACTGGGTTCCATTTAGGAGTGGAAAACCTTCTTTTTATTAGCTGTGGGCTGAGGAAAAAAATTCTACCCCTTTCCAATTTGTTCCACTCCATAATATTCTGGCTGTGGATGAGGGCCTGCACAGTTTTGATTTTCAGCAGTGTTGAAGAAAATAGAGAAATAACCTTTTTAACCCCCAAATCCCAGTTCTTGGGAAAAGCTGCTTAGTTTCACAGTTTAAAAATTTAAAGCCTATGAAACATATACTGAGGGACGGGAACTTACATGCACATGAATTCATCATTTCAAATCCTTTGCTACTTGTCTCTTTTTTCTTTCAGAAACTGGGTAACTAGAAAATAGTCAGCATTGCCTTTGGTGTTACACACTTATGCATCTGTAACCACGAAACTTTACATCCATAAGCAGCACAANAAAACCCATAAAATGTGTCANCTTTAAGCTCTCACTCTCCTTCAGNTTTCCTTTTCATANCACTNTTACCATCTCATTGTGCTTTTGGTGTTAAGTTCAGAGCTAAACTGTAATGAAGAACATATGTCCCACTTTGTGCATATATTCTGGGTCACAGGGAAGACATGTTTTTTTTTGTTTCTGTTTTCTGATTATACTCATGAACTACTTGTTAGCAGCTTTTCCATACTTAAAGGGGCCTACACAAAAGCTGGATTTTTTAAAAGGGCTTATAGTAATAGGAATAGATTTAATAGATTTAAACAGAAAGAGAATAGATTTAAACTAGGTCTAAGGAAGAAATTTTTCATTCTGAGTGTGATGAGGCACTGGAAAATGTTGCCTAGAGAAGCTGTGCCTCATAACTACAGTGTTCAAGTGTTCAAGACCAGATTGGATGGTGGGTGCTTTGAGCAAGCTGGTCTAGCAGAAAGTCTCTATGTATTGCAAGGAGGTTGAATCCACATGACTTTAAATGTCCTTCTCAACAAAACCAGTTAATGATTCAATGTTTCTAAATATCTCATCCTTTTGTAATTTCTTCTGACTTATATAATTGTTTTCAGAATTCCATCAGTGATTTTCCTGTACAAGCTCATAAGATNGTCTTGTCCTGGCTCTCCATTACAGTTGACAGCGATACCTGTATCATCCTGCACAGCACAAACCCGAGAGGTTTCCCTGATAATTTTGTATGGTCACTGGAAGTTTAGAGCTGAGGGTCTGGGGCCTCTTGGCCAGACTCCCCAAAATGGTCTCCTCTTTGCAGGGAGCAGTGTTCAGCAGTTGTTTCANTGCTGGCCTCACCAGATTCATCACTTGATCCACACACATGTTAAGTTTTGTGCATGTTCCTCTACCCTCTTTAATGGCACATTGCCCATTTTAAGATTTCCATCTCCACAGTGGGTTAGGAGTTATTGAAACCCTCTGAAGTAGTGAGGCCAAGATGACTTTTAAATTGTTCTTTCCATTCACATTTAGACTTATTTAAATCTTTCATATAAAATGCTATTTTTAGATATATTTTATTAAANGGTAACAAGTGTTTGTATTGATTTATATTATTAATTTATATTAAATGCATGAAAACAATTATTGAAATTTTATGGGTTTATATATATTGTACATCCTTTTTGTGTATACACTTACATGCATTAATAGGCTTATATATATATATTTATATATATATATATATAAGATATAATATAATCAATCATATATCCTGCATCTAATTTTATACATGTATATATGTGTATGTAGATACATATTTATGAGGACCTTCAGAGCCTTCTGAAGCAACCATGTGATCACAGAATATTTGTAAATCACATGACAAAATGGCATCACATTTGTGGGCCATGGGAATGACTCGGTGCACTTCTGGGGCAGTCTAGAATATGTGGCTTCAATTACCACCCAGTCACTGGGATTCAGTGATCACATGGGGCAAGGTGAGGCAGGTAAGCCTCTCATGTGATGGAAAAACAGGCAGCACTTCTCAGCCCAGAAAGTCAGGTGGCTGTAAAGGGGGTAATGGGTTTTCCACTTGTCATGGAAACATGGCTCNTAAATATTACTATTTATCTTGCATGCTAGTTTCCCCTTAAGAACTGCTTTTAAATAAACAGATATTAAAATGTATTATATTGGCCCTGCAACTGGTCTGTAGTTATAAGTAGCTCTGTTACACACNGTGATTTTTCTTTCTTCAGATGTCATCTTGTGTATTATTTCAGACAAATATGAGAACTAACAAGGAATAGAAATNGACAGCTTCACAAGTTCTTTTTAATGAAAAGGATATTTAAAATTTCACTTTAAAGAAATCATCATTTTCTCTGTCAAATATTTCTGCTGGTTTCTCACATTTCTCTATCATTGCTCTAGCCAGCAGGTTCTTTTTCTAACCAGTGATTTGTCCTGCTGTGATTGAAATATAAGTCTATATCCTAAAAATGCTGATTTCTTAAAGAAAAATTAATAAAGACATATAAAACAAGGAGGTTTTTATGTTTGAATGTATTTCCTAAGGTAATTAGCCATTGCATATATTATGAAATCACCTGCAAAATCTACCACGATTTCTGCTGTAATGAGAGATTTCAACAGNGATGAGTTGGTCCAATGAACAAGCTTTCAGCTCCCTGTGCTACACAGATGATGATAATACTTTGTTAACTTTTTTAGGTTTTGACTATTAAGTGTAGCCAACCACCCATAGTGTAATTTGGATGTTTGTGTGGAATGCATAAACCCTTTTTACCATTCGTGTTCAGTTGTAAGCCTCTGAGTTCAAACTGGAAAAATGTCTGAGAANCCAACATAGGTAGCCACTACTCCCTACACAGAGGCACAGTCTTACCTTCTGGTGTTTTAATAGAAGAATCTGAAAAGTACTTTCAGGTTGGCATACAGTTATGCAATCCATTTTTCCTCTTATGAACTGAATGGATAGGTGCCATTTTTGGTTTCTGGGTAGTTCTAATTCTGCCTCTTCTCCCACTTCCCTGCAGACATTCTTCTCTGTTTTCCAGTTCAGCAAAGATTTTATCCAGTACTTTATTATTTGCACCAAAAAGAAATTATTTCTTGTTCTCTGCATTTGAGATAGTTTGAGAGTTAATCGAGCTGAGGATTCAGCTTGCATGGATGAATGAAAAAAAAATGAAACAAATACTTCTACATGGTCTGCATAGATGCTCAGAAATTTCCTATTAATCAGATTCTTTCTATTGACACTTTTTGTGACAAGATCATACTTTGATAATTTGTATGACTTTTTAATTCTGACCTGATTGTTTCATTGTAAATGACCTATAGTGGCTGATTTTACCACAGAATTCCAAACAGAAGAAATTGGTACTTAGTCATTCAGAAACCTGAAGGAAAATTCAGGGTCCAGAGAGCAAACTTAACACTACATGAAATAGCTATTTATGTCATGCAGAAAATGACCAGCGACAATGCTGAAATAGTAAGAGGAATGTTTTGGTTGTCCTAAAGACAATTTGATGGTGCCAGATGAACTCTGACAACACTTTCTGTTGCCAGATGCCNGTCAGGTATAGTGGAACAGCCAGCAAGTGAATTTCACTCTCTTAATTCAGTTTCAAGCNATGAAGTGTTAATTGCACACTCTANATCCTGTATTGCCCGTGGAAGAAAACATACTGCAAATGTGTGGGAAAAGATATGGATGACAATTTTTGGAGGCTGGTTAGGGAGGTATTCTGATGAGCTGGAGAGCTAAGAGGAAATGTTTTAAAGAACATTATCACTGTGACACAAAATCCATGCAGTATAGTTTAAAACCAGCAGCTGTGCCTGCAGTAACATCTCATACTGCTTGCATTCCAAGAGGGTGTACTGCTATTCTGAAATATCTGCAATTGCTGATATCTGCAATCTGCCTCAAAAGAAAGATTAAAACAGCAAGATGCAGTACTTACCTGCAGATGCCAGGAGCTGATAATCCTTTAAAATAGGTGATCATACTTGTATAACAAAGAGTTTTACAGCTCCAAGTAGTAAAGCAAAGGTAACTAGCTAGTAAAAATACAGACTGATGGTATCANCTGCCTATAATTATGCAATCTCTGTGGCCATTTGAGCTCCATTGGCTCATCTTACTTGTCTTCTAACTGTCAGAAGAAATGATTTCACACATCTTTTGTGCTCCAATTGCCAGCCCCATATGGATAGTTCAGGTATCTTAACTTGCCACTAGGTAACTATATTTAGACAAGTAAATTTGACTCACTACAGCTTACAGGGGGAAAAAAAAAAGAAAAATTATTTTCATGCATTAAACATTTTTACATCTGAACAACTTCAGAAACTCAGTTAAAGATCACAGCTGATANAATACATGAATAATGGGTTATTTTTAATAAATACAACCTCAAGTAGAATGTATATAGTAGATGGGTCACAAGAAAAATTTATAGCAACTGAGGTTGAGAAAGGAGTAAAATATTAAAATATGCTTCTGATTTGATTTTAATGGAAGTAGATTAATTGGTTTGTTGTATGTTTAATATCTGTTGTAACTGTAGTCTACTCTGGATTCAGTTCACTTTAGCTAGAAATTTATTATTTCAAATTAGTTAGAGAACAGGAATTAATTTATTTTCTTGTGGTAGGTTCTGCAAAATGAACCCCAGCAATATAACATTATTCATTACCTCTCTGTGTTTTNAGAATATTCATATAAAATCAGAGTAAGCTACAGAAAAATATCTTGTATGATGAACACCTGCCATAACTTGGACCTTGTTTTTCGATACTGATGAAATCAAATCATCTATTATACAGCAAGATATGGAGAACACAGTCTGATCATGAATTTTGTCAGTCTGTGTCCTGTAACTTCATCCTGAACAGTAAAATTTTACAGTAGGCATAATAATGTGCCATATGGAATTTATGGAGGGCCACTCAAATATCAATCATAAAATTACAGATTAGTTTAGGACNGGAGGGACTTTTGAGGATTATCTATTTCCATTCCCCCACATACAACCTGACTTTTAATATTACCAGTGATGAGGCACCCACAACTNCTCCGGCCAAACTGTTCCTGTCTCTGTCACCCTCATCACGAGTGAAGTGGGAACCCCATTGCCTTCACCAGGGACACTGCACTTTCTCCTGATGCTGCAGGGTAGCTCACGCTCAGCTGGCTCCCANTTTTTTTCTTTTTAGAGTGCCCTCGGTTCCTTATCAGCTATGAGGACAGTGAACATATTGTCTAGGTGCAAGTCTTCAGGAACAGCAGAAGCCATTTTCTTGATGCCAGTTTCCAGGCTTTGCCATCATGGGAGTTTCTACTTGCTAGCCTATATAGGCCCAGAAGATAAACTGATAATGTTATATCTCAAACACTAATAGCTGGAGAGACATGGAGCCAGCTAAGGACTGTGGGTGATAACAGCCAAAGAATGTTTGTGAGAAAGAACACAATGTGACTGGAGAAGAGCAGGAGACATGGAGATAGGGCAGGACTTTCCTGGGACAAAAGCCCTTGTTCTAGTTCCTGGAAATAAGCACAACACAGTGAAGTGCACAAATGAGGCTGAAAACAGCATGGGCATGTNGGGGATTAAGACCACCAAAGACCCCTAAAGCCCTCCAACCCATTTCCAGAAAGGTCTGAAAGAACAGATTGTGACTGATAACTAATTGGCATAGCAAGTGAGAAGCTTTTCTCTGAGAAGNTTCCCACCAAGCCCAGTGCATTTGCTCTGTGTGTGTGCCCCCCTGGACTCTGGACACCCCAGCTGGATTATGGATTTACACTGCAGCCAGGTCTGTTGATTCCTTCCTCCCCCACTCCTTTTTAATTCATCTCTCTCCCCCTTCACTCTACCCAGTTATCCAAAACACATGCTGTGGGCTTATGATAGGAGGTCAAAGGCTAACAAACCAATTTCCATGCCAAGTGTGTAATTTATTCTAAAACTTTGTAAGCTTTTGCAAACCCTCTGACTTTTGTAGTTCATTTAAACCATGAGCAGCTATGAACCTCGGGTGCTCCTTTTCACTTATGGTTGGGATGTCACACCCTGACAGGCACAGACTCTGNCCATCTCTCTTGTACAGTTGGAATTTTGAGCTCTTGAAGCTGCAGTTGCTTGGGAAAGAGCCATTCAACAGCTTTGCTTTCATCTCTGATGCTGCTCTATTTGCTGACCTCTTCCTGCAGCACTTTCATGTGGTGGCACAGCTTCTTGACAACTGCACAGCTGCTACAAGCTGTAAAACCATCTGGTCTAACCTCAGTGAGTTGTCCCAGGCACTCCCTGCCNTTTGAGATTTGTATATCTGAACCCTGTTTCTGAGGATTTGTCTGGGTCAAGCCTTGGATGTCACAGGGACAATAGTTCTAACAGCAGCTGGGAGCCATGCTGTGTCACTTGTGGCATGTTACCATCATAGCTGGGGATGTATGTGTGCTCTTTGGCACGGAGCTGCTGGCTCCAGGTTTGTGCCTTTCTGCACAAACTGCTGCACATGTGAGCTGCCTCTGTTAGCTGCACACACATGGATNTGCACAGCACAACTTCAGTACTCACCTCACAGGGAGGTATCCCTAATGCAATTATTTAAAAATTCAAAGCTTGAGCCCAGCCCTTTATTCAAAATTCCTGATTTAAGGGCCTATCTTAACTTCTGGAGCAGTCTGTAGACAGTAGCAAGAGATTCCAAAGGGTAGAACCAGGTCAAACAGCGTCTTGTAGATAACTAATGCCATACTAGGTACTGCATATTACAGGTTCCTTTCCTCCTTTCTTGATGATATTCTTCTCAGCATAGTTTTCACATGCAAAATTTGGTGTTTGATCTCTTTTTATATCACTATTACAAGAAAGTAAAGGAATAGATAATGACTACCTAGAATTACTGACCTCATTCACAGAATGAGAGCTGCAACTTTAATTTCACACTTTCCTGAAAGGATGTTATTCTGCTCNAGGCAAAGAAGTTTCACTTTTAGTTTTGCTTTGTTAGTGAAACATGCATATATTCTTCTGCTACTAGACATTTTCAGCAAACATCATACGCAGGTTAAACAACAAAAAAAACACAAAAAAAGATAACTGAATGAATCTGCTTATTTCTCTAGGAAATAGACAAATTGGATTATTGGATCTCTTTTGATAAAATTTCACCTAAATTTGCAAAGACCAAAACCAGCTAACATAATAATGGTTTATAGTATTGTTGGATAATGTGAATGATGTGGATTTCATTTACCTGTGGCTTGCCATAAGATGTGCACCCAGCCCATTTTGCCTGTCAAAAAGTCTTATGAATAGCATATGAAAAGAATTATTTGTATATGGAAAAGATTCTGGGGGATAATTAGTGAATAAGTATGCAAGCAATTAAATGGAATTCACAAAACTGTCTTGTCTTTAACTTGGAACTACTTCCAGTGGGTTTTTTTTTCCCTGTGCATGTGTGGATGCTAAGTGGACTCTGAGCACCTAAACTGAGTTGTCTATCAATTAAAAATTTCTACAGTGTTTGGTGCCAGCAGCAGATCAACTTTCTCATTCAATTTTTATTTTATTTTTTTTTTTTGTGCAAAGAATTTTACACCTATTCTATTTCAAATTGTAGGTTAAAAAGTAGGAACTTTATATTTAATACCTAACGGATAGATAAGACAGATAAATTGATTTTAATACAATAAATTCCCTTCATGCAATTTGTGATACAATCACAAAGATTTCTATGGGATTGGTTTTGAGATTACTGTTTCTACCTTCTATTAAAGCTGCTTTCTTGTTGAAGGTGCTTACTCTGAAGAGACTGTGGCATGGAAGTCTCTATTTCTTGTGTCACAAGAGCACACATTTTCTNCACCTAGCTAATATTCCACAATCTGTTGAAACTGGGTTTTGGTAATTCTTTTATCTTGCTCTCAATTTCTCTTTTGTATCCCACTTCCATAATAGCAGAAAACTATTCAAAAGACAAAAGTTTTTTTAGTACCTGAAGTGGATATTAGTAATTTAGACACATCCTCTTTTCCTGCTTCCTAAGGTTGGAATGAAGAACTACATTATGAAATGGGGCAGTCAAATGACACAGAAATAATGTCAAAAATACATAGTGGATGGAAAGGTTAACCTGAATGATTCAAATGGTCTACATTTCTTTCAAGAAAAAAACACTCCCCATTCCCATCTTGTATTTGTGTTCAGACCACTGTAATCAGAGAAAAAAAAAAGCAAACAAGAAAAGGATTAATTGTACCTCCTAGTGGTTAAAATAGTCTACTGACAATCTGTTTATATAATGTAAACTGCTGCTCATTAAACTCAGAAATTAATTCTGTTCAAGGACTGAAATTCAGGGTTCTTTTCCATACTTGTACAATGCTCAGCCGTTTGTTCATTTCCTGAAGCCTGAAGGATAAGTTGTGGAGGTTTTGACTGAGATTCTTTGGATTTTTACTTTTTCTACAGTCCTCTCAATGTTATCTTGTTTTCTTACCAATGGGCCAAAGAATTAAACCCAGCAGTACATTTCTTTACTTAAACTAAATGAGAGGAGAAGGTAGGTTCTAGTATTAGATTGTAGTATTAGATTGTGGACCAAAATATTAAATGGTATATATTTAGTGTAAATAAAATAGGATTTCATCCAGTAAGAACATAATCAACAATGGAGAAATTTCTTTTCAACTACATTTTTATAAATACAGTAGAGCTAGGATCCTGGGAATTGTGTTTTTCTGTTTGATTCATCTTCTTTAAGCTTATTTTCATACTTAGTAAATCTTTAATTTAAAGAATAAAAGTACTGGAATATTTTCTAACATTTTCACTTGTAGTTATAATTTTTAGTCAGATTGTACCAAAATATTGAGATCAACTCAGAGTTTCATTNCACAAGGGGGTACAACACAGACCACTTGTCTGGGCCATAATGCATCAGCTTCTTTAGAAGCAGGCTGTGGGAAATGGCATTGAGAGCCTTGGATAAATCCAGCTAGACCATGTCTACCCCTTGGTGCACATCAGCTGAGCAGGTTGCTTTGTCACAGAAGGCTGCCAGGTTGCCAAGAATGATTTGCTCTTGGTGAACCCAGGCTGGCTTTCCCCAGTCACGTATTTCATTCCGCTTATGGAAGGAGCATTTGTTCCATAACATTTTCAGGACTATTGTAAGACTGGTGGGACTATAATTTCTTGTATTCTGCTTTAAGGATGGGGATGACAGTTGCACCAGCTTTGTAGCTGTATGACTTATGGCATCTCAGCAAGATGCCTTCCCTGGCATCTGAGGCTGAGCAAGGGAATCTGTTAATTGATGGCAACAGCAAGGGGAAAGAAAAAACAGTGAGGCAGCTGGATATTGCAGTTGTGACTGCTGCTCTTCTGCTTTTAATGTTCTAAAGTTGAAGGGAGACAGAATATTTTGGCAACTGCAAAGAGGACCTGCTCCCTGAGCTACTGAGCAATATATGCCAGTATCATTATAGTTATGACTGAAGTTCCTTGAGATAAAATAGGATAGCAGTAGAATGAAGCAGGTCAGGATGGACTTCTTTTTTTAGCTGCTGGTTGATTGGTTGGTTTTGTTTAACTGCTTGTTTCTTTCAACAAGGATTTATCAGAATTTTTCTCCCTTGGTATGAAAGGCAATGAAAAGGAATAGGGTGTCAGAGAAGAAAGTAGAAATGTAGATCTTTAAATAGATCCTGTTGTGGTCAACTGAAGCAGAAACAAATTAATATATCCATAAGAGTAATTTTAATCTTTAACTTTTTTTAATTACTCATTAAAAGCCTAAGTATAGAAGAGAGAGCATAGCACTCACCCTTTTCTCTAAATCACATTAATTTTGCCTCTGAGAATTTCTGTACAGTGATATTCAATATTCCTTAATTTTAGTCTGAGGACCCTGTGTTATACATAAGAAGTGACAGAGCAGNCTATAAAACAAAAATCCACAAGCAATAAAAATAACGAAACTATATGCACAGTATCCCAAATACTCAATAACTGATATTGACAGAAATTAATGAATACATGTATTTTCTATTTATTTTATAGGCACTTTGGTTTAGAGAAAAATTAAGGCCAAAGTGACCTTTGAAGATCATCCAAACTTTTGCTCAAAAGCTGAGTCTTCAACATTACAGGACAATCTTTTGCAGTGTTTGGCGACTTTTGTGATAATTATTTTCCCTATTANGTGATGGGTATTTTCAGTGTTCCACCTTGTGTCTGTTGGCACTCATCCTATCCACTGTGCATTGTCACCAGGAAAAGCTAACAGGAAAAAAGACATTGATCTCCTCATCTGTGTCTTTTGTCACTGTCTCCCTGCCACAACTCTTAGACACAAAGAAGGCAAAAAGACCTAATAGAGACTAAAGAAAGCATTTATTAGGTGAAAAGAACTAATATAACTACTCTCATTAAAATAACAACAACAACTGAAAAAAAAACAAACCAAAAACCATCAAAGAGACACTGAAATAGAACTGGAAGCTCTACACCACAAAGAAAATCAATATAGAAAAGCAATTGACAATTTTTTTGGCAAGAGTGCACAAAGCTGGAGTTAAGGGAAATAAAAATATGAAAGAGAAAATGTATAATCCTTTTTCAAGTGATTTTTTTCTCAAATTAGCTGTTGTACATGTGAAAAATGCACCTGAAAAAAAGTTGTAACTAGATCACATAAGGGAAGTCACAGTTTTAGCTAGAGGTAGTCAGTTCTGGTGTTGCTGAAATGTATGGGTGAAATTTTACAAGTCAGTCGAAAGAAATTTAACTGTGAAGTTGCGATGTGCAATTTCAGAGTTTATTTGTGATTTTCCCATTGAACAAGATGACAAAGGGTTCAATGTTAATGCTCTTAAGAGTGGAACAAGAATGTTTTAATAAAACCAGCAATTTGGCCTTAATTNCCTTTCTACAGATTGACTCATCTGTGCTAGTCACTCCTGATAAGATGATACTGTTTGTACTTAACTAAGGCCACACAAGAGATTTAACTGAGTCAGACTCAGACAAAACCATGGAATTAATTAACCATGAAACAATATGCATATTCAAGAGTCCAGTGCTTCATCTCCCTTCCAGGATCTCTTATTTTGCTATACAGGCTTTGTTCATAAGACCATTTATATGAATAATTGCTAATAATTATATTTTTTTATTAGATTCATAGACCACCATCATTCAGCCTGAACACTCCAAAATGTTTAAGTGCTCCAAAATCCTAGAAAACAAGAGCCCAATGTCCAGGGCTGTTGCTTACCCTTCAGTAAAGTGTGGCCATTGATGTCAGTGAAGCCANATGAAGCCAAGAGGTTTTTTTTCCTGCAGAAGAAATTGGTAAGATCTGATGGGATAAGATTTAGTTGAGACACTATTTACAATCAAGTAAGAAAAACCTTCGGGATCAAGCCATATGACACNTTATTATGGTTTAGTCACTGTAGAAACAGAATAAAGATTTTATCCTGGTTTTTTTTGTTAATGTGGTGAAGCACAGAAAAAATACATACAGGTATGATTTCTCTGAATGTAAGAAACTAAAATAATGATATTGTTTTTTAATCTGGTTTTCAAATAAACATAAGTTTTCAGTGGTCTTTCAGTTGCTATTAAAGTCCTTTCCTTGCAGGACATAATAGATGAGCACACACTGTTTAAGGAATACTCAGTCATCAAAACTTGTATGGTTGAACTTGAAAACCAAAATGTATTACCAATGGAAGAGCAAAAGAAAGATTTCATTCATTCTTTGGGAATTTCAAGATTATTATATGTTATATATTAAGTACTGAATAAGCTCCTAGATTGAACATTTCTATTGCATAAAGCTCATTAACACATATGCCCTACATGNTAAGAAAAGTAATAAGACACCTTTAATTTATTGCTGGTCTGTTAACTGGTTTCTTTAATTTGTGTTTTTCCCAATTTTTCCCCTTAACCAGTACATATATTTTTCTTGACCACAGCATCTTCCTTTTTGAGTCATTTATTTGACAAAATTATTGTCAAAATAATTAAATAATTAAATGTACAACTCTTTTTATATTGAAAATCTTGTAGTTCAATTATTCATATTTAATCAGTTGTTAATAAACTTGTACAAAATTATCATTGACAAAATGGAAAGAAATGGATCTCTACATCAAGAGACAACTAGAAATAAAACAACCTTAAAAATTTAAAACGTTATGTCCAGAATTTTATCTCTGTGTCTTTTTTAGCTCTGTGTATAGAATCTAATCTTTCTAATTTCATTAACTAAGATGCAATTAGTTTTTATCCTCACAGTAGAAGATTTAAAGAAAGAAAATATTTCATTTAAGTTGGATGGTTACCACATCACGTGTCAGACAATTTACAACATTGTTAGTCCAGGCCTTAGCTCATCACTACTTCTAAAACAGCAATGGTGAAATTGATTAAAGAAAAATTTGTTTATTTACTATTTCCCCACCACTGCTCATCTGTGTAACCAGGCAGTGAAATAACAGAATGCCACACAAGGATATTNAAACAATGACAGAGGATGCTATGGTGAATCCTGGCATGTGACACTTCTGAGAAACAGCAATATGAGGAATATCAGGCTGCTACAGATAATGAGGTAGGAGTAATCCTTACACAAAGGGAACTCTGACCCAGAGTTCCATTGAAAGAAAAAAACANCATAAAATACAGCAGGAAACTGTACATAACAAAATAAAGCAGTAGATTATATGAATTGCTGAGCAAGGTAGAAATTACCAGGACAAAAAAATTATGAGCACCAAATAATGTTATAAAGCCTGCTAAACCACAGCCATTAGAAAAGGCAAAAGAGGAGAGCTATTTATTTGTAAAGAGATGAGAGTGGTGAAAGAGAAGACCTTAAAACAAACAAAAAAAAAAATAAACACAAGGTGAATATAACAGTATTTGGGTCTATTTAGGATACCTGTGGAGCAGCTTTCTGCCTGACCATGTCAGTCTGAAACTGGAGAATAAACCTGAGTTCTTTTCTCCAGCAAAACACACCTAGTTGCCCTGTGTAGNCAGAGAAGTGCCAGGCTGGGTGTATTTCTTAGCTCTGCTCAGGGTTATCTACAGGAGGTCATGTAAACATCCTGAGTGTAAAGAACAGCAACCTTAAGTTTATTGAATTTCAAGTATGATNGAATATATCACAGATAATTCTAATGATCACCTTTTAATTTGAGAAGCAAGGTGATGTATTTCTGAACGATTATGAAACAACTAAAAATTCTTGCAAATAAAGGATCAGCAGAAATTAGTTCATTCTACCTGCTAAGAGTTTTCTTTGCCAAAGATCTTGGCAATTCACACTAGAAAAATATGAACTCATGTAGTTAGGNATTTCTAAAGTACCCCAAACATTACAGCAGATACATGCAAATGTCCCTGATCCTTACCCTGATCTGCAAGCTTGACCTCAGGTCTGCATTATTATTTCATACTTCTGTAATGATATGGACCCCTGATTTCATCTGGTTATTCTTCCATCAGATAAATTAATAAGAATCCAAAATCTTCTGAAATGCAGCCAAATCCTGCAGAGAATCTAGTAGCTAATNAGTACAAAAGATCCTTTGCAACTTAGTCTCATCATAATCAGCACAAGATAAATTAAAAGCACTTGCAAAATAGAAAATTGTGGCCTCAAAAGATTATTTCAAATATTCGCTAACTTCAAAGCAATAGAAATATATTATTTGTAAATTCTTCTATAATTACTGAATTTGATTTGATTTTTTGTTTGTTTATTTCAGGCCTAAAGACACATTGGCAGTTTGAAGGCTATTTTTGCAGCTGAATGACAGAAATTGTTTCTCCTTGTAAATAATCTCACTTGAATAATTACTAACAGATATTTATACATTCTGTTNGCAAATTTCTCCTATGTGGATAATTTGTAACTTCTCTAAGCAGTATCCACATTCTTCATTATTCTTGTCGCTGTATGTTTTGCTTAATGTCTAATTACAGTTCATAACTGACATGGAAAACAATGTAGTCTACATAATGCTCAGCTGTGCATCTTCCAGACTGCCTGACAATAGCTCTGTCCTAGCAAGACTAATGGAGAAGAATCACTGGAGTATATGACTGTGACAGTCCTTCCTCGTTTTAGTGATAGGCACATCACATAACTGAAATAATAAGCAATAACACTGTTTATAAAATTAGGTTATTAACCACTTCCTCCTTTGCCTAGATACCATAGACATCAATAAAAGTCTGTTTTCTTGAATTTGTTTTGCATATTTTATCCAGTGATTCAAGTTTATGAAGCATGGAGCTCATAAAGAGAATTCTAGTCATGTAGGGAACAAAGTCATGGTTGATTGATCCAATGACATTTTTGAAATTGCATTCACTACCATTGGGTTACTGAAGGTGTATACTGTATTGATGCTGTGGTGATATTTTGAAGGAAGTTCCTTTGACAGCAAGAAGAATATTTATTCACAGCAAACTTACCTTACCATGGGCTGTGGGAGATGATCATATTCGGAACATAAGAACTGATTTTTCTGAAACACTTGAGCCATTGCTCATAGAANATGAGTTGTCCTTGCCACTTCTACCTTAAAATGGTCCTGGGTCAAAAACATCAACACCAACTAACGTGAATTCAGNATTAATTGAGCATGTGAACTTGAGCTTTGACTAAGGTGAAATGCATAGTTTAAATAATGTTATTTCTCATAAAACCTCTCAAAATATTGCTGTTTTCCCTATCTTTTATATGCAATATGGAGACATAGAAGTGGGTCAAAACTCAGAGAACTTAAAAGTTTTGCTAGGATTTCTCATCAGCCTAGCAATAAGACAGACTCTGTATTGACTTTACTTTTTCTTTAGTAAGTAGAATCTCACAGAGATTTACGTGCCTCTCATATGTACTATGGATACAACATTATCTATGTAGCCTTCTAAAAAATTCAGGCACATNAAAACTTGTATCCTAATTCCTCTTCTCACAACTCAGCCTTGAAGTATTCATCTGAGTGCTTTTATCATCTGCTCAAAACTTCTNATTTTTTGGCTATATAGTTTTTCATTGCTGAGTGACGCTCAAAAATCCTTATTCCATTTTACTGTATTGGTTACCATAAGTGAAAAAAATGGTTACCAAAATGGTTACCTTATGGTTACCATAAAGATAAAAAATGAAAATACCTCTTTAATTTTAAAGAAAAATATGCTGGGCAGATATTTTCTTGCAAGTCAANGCTTGAGAAATATTTATTTGAAAAGAGTTCTTATTTCTTTCATCTCTTCAGACTACAATAAACAGATTGAGTTACTGTGAATTTAATAAGAAGGATTTTTTTTTCCCCCTAGAGAGGACAAATTTACTCTTCCTTTATGTGTTGATATTATGTTCTAGTGTTTTCTAGTCACACATACTCTTGTCTATATATGAGGATACTTTGAGAGATTAAACTACCCGAGAATGTATGGATTGACTTCAAACAAAAGTATGTNTTATAGTTTTGTGGTGTGCTGAAATTATTTGACTTATATTAATTTATGCTTTGTATTTTATCATTAAAAAGCTCAACTACGTTTGCTAATTTATGGTTAGCACAATCTTTTCTAATTCTGGTGTTTACTCTAAGAGGAACATCCCTATTAAGTAAAATAAGCCATAGCATGCTCTTTGACTCCAAAATCAGTTGGGTCATCTTGTCATAAGTGCCTGCTGTANGCATCCAACACATGGAAATGAGTGGCTTTGTCCCAGCTGAATGTTAGTCCCCACTCACCCTTTCACAGATCACATCCTGCACTGCCTCTCNAGCACATCCCACCTGCCGTGCTCTCATTTCACTGCTTCACTCACAGCTGGTCCACAGACAAAAGACATGCACAGGACATCANACACCAAGTCAAGACCAGAATAGGGTTTAAGTCAGCACCCTACACTGATTTCTCACACCAAATCTGCTGTAACCACTGCAGTTCTTGGTTATTNCTGTCCATAATGCTGCTAGTGTAACCTTGCCTTATACATTTTCTTCATTACCAGCTAATCACCTCAGTGTCCTCCANTCTCTATGCTAACAAAACTGTTATTTACACAAGTATAACTCTTCAGCTTTATTATAGAATAAACTGCATGTTGAAGAACATTGACAAGGCAGGTCAGTGAAAGGAACTCAAACAAATAACTATCTATCATTGAACTGGCCTGAGAACTGTGAAGGGTCTAATGAGCATTTACAAAATGATTGATTTATAAATGACCATCATGACCATAATGACCATCCTTAGGATGAAGTCTTGATTTTGATAGTGTGGTTCTAGGAGGGAGGTTCTGGAGCTAAAGTAAGAGAGATGGGACTCATTCCTCTTCCTTGTTCTGCTGGATGTGAGGCTATTCCTCCTGTACAGATCCAGTCTGTGCTAATGTGGCACAAATTGTTTGCTGNTATTTTATAAATGCAAGTCTGAGGAAAAAGTGGAAGTGAAAGCAGCTTGAAAATGCTNTACAATTTTCAAATTATGATGTCCACATTTTATTAGCATTTTAATACCTTAGTATTCTTTCCAAGNAGTTAGTGTTTAATGAAGTGAGATATCTTGAAGGCATTTCATAATTGCTGAGAAAAAAAAATTATCTAGTGCTCTTTTTCTGATTTTTTCATGACCCATCTTTTCAAGGATATTGAAAGGAAAATGAATTAATAGATAAACAATTTTAAGAACATGTTTCATGACCAAAGGCTGACAGTTTGGCACAATACATAGAGGAAATATGGCCTGGGAAAATGCCTTACAATTTTTTCCTCACCTCAGNAAAACTTTCTTGTCGAGTTAAAGCTGAAGCAATCCATTTTCACCCTTATTAGGTCTCCTATTGCCAACAAAATACACCAGTTTATGCTTGTATTAGGCTGGCTGAATGACAGAAATATTGCATAATACTGCTAATGGTACCCAGTTAATGGAGGGTAATGGAGCAGAAAATATGTTCATTACTGAAAAGGTGGAGAAGTGATGCTTTTATATTGTTAGCCTAGAAAATCCCAAATGACTTAAAGTTATTTGTCTGTAGACTGCAGGAAATGTGATTAGGATGCTGGCATGACACAATGACTCACTTAAAGGTGCCCTTTCCCATTTTACTTCTCTTAAAGTTAAGCTTAAAGACTTGGAATCACTACATTGTGCCTTTCCCTTTGTGAAGACATCTACTATTCCACTACAGCACAAGACTCAGAACTTCAGCTTATAATGAAAACCTGTATAAAAATTTTTTTTCTTGTTGTTTTAGACTTTTATGGTGTGGCATATTTAACTTTTTTTTTTGGTCCCAATTATGACCAAATTTTAAAAGTTAATATTAAAAATTAAGTTTCCTTCAAGAAAATGTGGAATATTTCACATATTTCTTTTTCTATTATATAATATTTTTGTTCTAAATTTTATAACATTTTCTACCTGAATCNTTCAGAATATAAAGAAATTTGCCTTCTTTATCTAGCAAGAGTAAAAGATTGGCTTCCTTTATGTATGTAGAAAGGTAGCAAAACTTTGATTTGGTTAACTGTTAAAACTAAGGAGGATTAACCCCTCATCTTTACGAAAGAGTAATCAAGATGAGGCATAATCATTTTATATCACAGATGAAAAAAAACTCACTAAAATTTTACAAGTTTCTGAAGCCTAATTTCTTCTTCCATTGACTTTAATTTGAATAGGAACAGACTCTATANGCTTTTTGACTGTAGGCCATTTTATGCAAATAATACTTAAAGTCAGAGGCAGCAATTTTTTTTATACAAATCACTTTGTATTAATCTTTTTAAAATGACTGTAGCAAGAAGCTTGTAAATGCCTTCAACCAAGATCTATTAGCTAAAGGGTCATTGCTAGTAAAACTAGGAAATGGTACTTTAATTATGCTACTCTAGATAACATTGTTGTGCTCATAGTGGTTATTTTTTGTTTCATGTTCAACATATATTCATAGATGAGATTAAAAATAAAGAATAGACACCAATTATTTTTCATAACCTACTTATAAGAAAAATGTGTAATATTATTCTATTATATTATTGGAATTATTGATCTGGAAGTAATTAATTCTTGCAAGTGTATAAGTAGTATATGTGGAGATATTAACAATAATATTTATAATGCTGACTTCATTTTATTTCCTAAAATTTGATTATGGCTACATCATATCCTACATCTTGCACCCTAACTCTGAGTTTCAAGCCCTTTTGTCCTACATCCAGATTTAAATCAGAGACATGGTTTTCTGTATCTCTTTGTGCANGGTTGGTAGGTCTGACCAGTGCTTCAGCATTGGCTGGTTTTGATGGGTATAAACACAGGCTGCAATGAGAAAACATGTTAGGTCTCTATATTATTACCTTCATAAAATAATTTAATACAGCTATCAGTGCAAAAGAGCTAATGTATTGCAAATTGTAAACATACTTTCATAGAGACTAACTTCCTGGTGTCCAAAAATATTTTCATTTCTGAAAACCTCATATTTGGACATTTAGGTGTTATTAAAATCAAAAATTATAAAATCCTGTATTTTGAGGGCTTTCTATTTTGATATCAATTTAATCCTTTCTTAAATAATTTCATCCACTTTGTTTTCTGCCATGCTATGTTGGTAATTTCCCATCTTTTAGATGACAGAAAAATAAGNACTGTAAGATACAATGGTACTTTGCTTAATCTCTGGGAATTTGAAATGCTAAAATTATCATATTTTGAGACTTTTCTAGAAATGAAATTGATATTTTCAAAACAATAAATCCAGGAGAGATTAAAAAAANTAGGAAAAAAAGGCATAAGAATAATCAGTAATAATTTTCAGTCAAGCAATTCTTTATTTTNTAGTGTGAAATTACTGGACAATAAATAAAATGTTCCAAGGTTTTTGTTGTAGTGCAGTGGAGNCCAGATTTTGTCTGCTTTCAGTCAATGCTAACTAAGTTTCTAAATTTCTCCATGTTTCTTGTTATGTCTAGTTTGAAATATTATGCCTGACATTGAGAAATAAAAACCTCATTTTCTACAGCAATTGATATAGACTTAAATTACAGGTAAAATGGTTTGCCTTTGAACTTTATAGTGCTATATTCTCAAAAAGCTAAGAAAAGCTCCCTAGGATCCNAGATTCCTCTACAAATTCAGTAACTTCATAATGCACAATATTCATACTTTTCAAAATATATGACTTTCAATTATTTTATAATTTTTCCCTTTAAAATCTCATAATTNTTGTACTTTTTTTCATGTAAAAGACAGAAGCAAAATATGAAAAAAATGTACAGAGATATTTTAATTCTTGTATAATCTTTAGGNCTATTGAGCATTTCCTGTAGCTCACAGTAGTTTTCTTCTATAAATCCTTGCTCTTCAGCACCAGAATGAATTATCATATTTCAAAGTCTTCCAAAATTAATTCACATAATTTGTCTGAAATCTTTCAAAAAGTTGTACCATAAGTACAGTTTCCCATAAGTTTTTCCATGATGAATTAAATTAGTAATCCTGTCTGGTAGAGACTCTTCTATTTACAGGTATAAGAGAGATAGGATGTCTAAAGTTGTTTCCTATTTGTCTACATGTTTTGGTTAAGCAAATAGTAAAAAAAATAATAACTTGAAAATGAAAACTACAAATAGATATCTCAGTTTGTGTAAAGATCTCTGATTTNCAGAAAAAAGCTAGGCTAAAACCTCTCTTTACTACAGAAAAGAAAATCTTTAGCAACTTAGTTTCTTCACACTAGAGAAAGACAAAAACCTTAATGAGATCAGCTTTGAGCTAAGAGGAACTGAGTCCAACTGCATACAAAGAGGGCCATTCTTTAAGGCTAAATATGTGATTTAACTGAAGATGTGTATTAAAAACTTCATTTTCCTAAGCTCTCTAAATGTGCAGGTGGATGAGGAGAAAGAGACATCCACGAATCTATTACATGTACCAAAACAGCAGCAGCCAGGGCTCCATTTCTGTTATTCAGTGAGTGGCAATCTGTCTCATTTTTGCATGCCTGTCAAATAATTTGCATGAATTTCCAGCCTTGATGGAACTTATCACTTGAGTGTCCAAGTTGGTTTTCTTTATTCATACTAGAATATTCAGTGAATTTCAATTTGCTCACTGTCAATCATACTTGATCCATAGTCTATAAAAGGCAGAGTTTTATGTAACATGCCAAGCTTTTTCCTCTTTTTTTTTCACCTCTTTTTTTTTCTTCTGCATTCAGGGAAGTACAACCAATGTATTTGACAATAATATTTACTATCATAAATGGCAGCCACCATCTCATACTTTTTATTAAAATTTCTAAAGTGTCACATACTTGCAAAATCTAAATAATTTCATCACCACAGGAGAAGAACAAGTAACAGAAAATTTCAGTCATAAGCAGTTACAGTGAAACATAGGCAGCTACACCCTCTTGGAATGTTATGTTACACATTTTATCTTCATTGGAGTAGGAATGTTAACTGAAAACTCCTTCTAAAAGTTTTGTGAGTAATATATGAAGTAAAGGAAGCACTTTAAAGACCACACAGTTCACAAATCACTTCATAACAAGTGTGCTAACACATCTTGAAAAACAAGAAAAATTATAAAAATATTATCTAGGACAGGTAAAAAATATTGTTTTAACTCCCTATTTCTACGTATAGCAAATTGATACTTCAGACTTGTATTGATAAAAAGTTTTTGTAGACTTTATTTTAGTTAAATTCGTAAATAAAATTCATTCAAGCAAATTCCTTTCTGAATTTTACTGTACTATGAAAAAGAAAATAGCAACCATTTATTTAAATAAAATAATAGATTACATTGTGGCCTAAATTTTTAAGCATCAGTCTCCATTCAAAAGAGATGTATTTTGACATCAATTTTACAGAGGAAATTAATTGTTTAAAACAGGAAAAAACCCAGCCATTGCACAGCTGTTTGGTGGATCATAAGAAATGAGGAGAGTCTGGTGACCCCTCCAGACATGTGTGTGAAGTCTTGCAGATCTTTTGAAATCAGTAAATAAAAATAAGAACTAAGGCATTTCTGAAAACAGTAGAAGGTTTTAAACTGACCAAGTATTTTAGTTGAAACCATGTAAATAATGAGACCATCAGCTTTGTAATTTCTGTTCAATCATTTAACTTTTTATTTAAAAAACCCAAGTAAACAAGAAAATGTAAATAAAAGGCAAAATATGAAGCTATCTTCTTATACAGTACATTGGGATTATAGATAAAGAACAGGAATATGTAAAAAAAAAATCAACCCAAACCCTCCTCTCCCCAAACCAAAGCATAATATAAGAGAGAAATAGGAATAAGGGGTGCAAGACCAAAATTTAAAGCCATTTAAAGTTCACAGATTTGATATATATGCTCACAAGATGCTCAGATATGAGGCTTTAAGTTTGTTTAATGACTCGAGACACAAAATCCATGTTTTGCAGTAAGTTCCAGTTGAAAAAAAATCTGCCACTTCAAGTCTTCAAAGTTATTACTAATAGGCTATCTGTTAATCTTGAAGGTCAAAAGTTGAGTTGAGGGGGTTTGGACATAGTTTAATTTGTATATAAAGTGAGCTCAGCACACTGTAGCACAGGGAATTACAATAATCTGTCCTTGCAGCTTATAAAATGGAAAATACATAAATAAACTGGGGAAAAAAAGGTTAAATAAAATAGTAACAGGTATAGTAGCCTTCATAAACTCTGGAATAGTAAGATTCAAGATCCTAGGCACTTACTGAATCAGAACCTGCTTCCTATGATTTTTCATTTTATTATCCAGTAAAAAATTTGGCACAACACCTAACAAAATATTTTAAGGTCGTTTACTTAATATAAGCAAGATCTACTCTGACAGTAATTTACAAAACTAGCATTCTATGTTGGCCCAGGCAAAATCTAGGCTTTGTCTTATGTTGATTTTACAGTATTTAATAACAGATTTATATATGCTTGGTTCTGAAACAACTCCCTGAGCTACAATGCAAATGAATCAAATTTGTTGAACAGGAGTAACTTGGATGCCAATTAACCTTTTCAAATCACATCTCATCTTTCCAAAAACTTACAAGGTGCCAAGCTGCTTCTCTTCTCTTTTCTAATCTAAAATGGCTTATGTGTTCTTTTCTGGTATTGTAGAGTTTTTCTTTCCTTTTACATAATTTTGAATCTCTGATGGTAGGATAACAATGTTTCATATGTTTGAAGTGATGTATGTTTAACAAGTAACATAGAAAAATATGTTAATTTGAGTTCAACATTATTTACTTATTACAAACTTCACAAATTTGGTATTTTTTTAAAATTGTTTCCCAGACTTTCTTTTCCTTGGGCAAGCATAACTGAGGAGAGTGAGGCATGTTGGAATTTCATCTCCAGTTGGTGTAACTGCTATTTGTTTGATGTTGTGTGCTGCAATTAATAAGGTGAAATAGAAAATGGAATCTAAAAGGCCCTTTAGAACAAGAAGATGAAGGACCTTTAAGCTATTTTTGTTGGTTTATTTTTTTCTAAGAAATTCTTGTTTCTCCTCAAAAAGCATTTACTGTCTACAGCAATGGACTTTCTCTTGCATCCCTCTCCTGCCACTAATCTGTAAGTAACTACAAAAGAGAAAAGAATCTCATCTCCCTCTCTCTTGTCACTCAGGAAAAGTGATTATTACTATAAGTAATAGGCAAAGAATACACTAACAGGATCTTCTTGCCCATCAAATCTTTGTTTTTAATAGACAAGTTACTGGAATTCAACAGGATTAAGAAACACAAAAATCAAATAACTCAAGATGATTTTGATTAATAGAAGCTACTGAAAAAAGGCTTCAATTTTTTTGATGTGGTTTTAGTTTTCATGTTGTTTTCTTATAACTGTCTGAATAAATGTAGCATTTCAAGAGCAGTAACATACTTGAAGACAGGTATCATGAATCACTGAACTACCTTGCATCCTAACACCAACATCAGAGTAGTTATTTAAATCAGTATTTCACAGGACTTCCCTAATACCAATATATATCAATAATTTTGAATTATTCTCACCCATTAGAGTAATTCAAGTATAATTTTAGGGGGAAACAGACATGTATGGATTCTGGCAGTTTTGTGGAATCTGGTGTGGAAATGTGAAATCTGCTGGATTTAGGTTAGCATCTTCAGGAAAGGCATGGAAATATACAATTAATATTTAAAAAAAAGGGGAGAGAAGGGGAACTGAAAGAAAAGGGAGCTAGTGAACAATGAGTTAACACAGCTAAATTTTAAAAATTATTTACATTCCATAGATGGTCAGTTTTAGTGTGACAGTTTTAGTGTGACATAAAGGGTTTGGAAATATGTGATGAGATTACTGGAACTGTGTTTATGATATTTAGTCCTTCACCTAAATCTCCAGCTTCTGGAATTTCCTTGGCTATTTTAGAAAGATTAGCTGATTAGCAAATATCTTACTTTTAAACTGAAATGTGAAGTATGAAATTCTTCAATCTACTAAATGGAATATAAATGAAAAATCCAAGGACAACAGGTCTGCTTCTTTGATTATAGGATCCTAATTTTCATGAAGAAGGACGAGACCAGGAAGTTTGGGTTTTTAGTGGTGAGTTGTGGCTTATGGGATTGAATTCTGAACCATAAGTGTGAGTGTATGTGTGTTTATCTTTCCCAATAATTTTGCTTCCCTGCTGCAAACTATTTCTAATGAAGAAGTGAGAGGAGAATTTTGTCTTTTGTGAATNGATGAAGACAACAAAAAGGGACTTGAGTTTCTGTCATAAAGAAGACAAGAATGATCAATCTATCTGGGCTGAAAATTTGTGATGAAAAGGTGTACAGAAGAACTTTTTGGTATCTCATATTGTTAGGAGTAAACTTTCCATGATATCATGGCTGAGTTTCCAGTGTTATACAATATATCTGGTTGATCCTTTAGACAACAGAGTAGAGTAGACTGCAACAACTTTCACAGTGTCAAGAGCAGATTGTTTCATTCTTCTCAAACACTCTGAGAACAATAGAGAAGCAAGAAAGGCTTTTTAGCGTATTTTAGATCACTATTTTTCTCATGCACCATAAAAATATGGAAAGATTTTTTCTTGTGCCTGTGAAATTCCTACCAGTATGATTTGACTTGCTGAAGCCATGAATTACATGTTATGAATTATATGATGAAATTAAAGTATTCAATGGCAATTACCTCAAAACTCAATNTTTAAATAATCAGAAAAAGCTTAATTTCAGATCTAAAGATCTTCCTTAATGTTCACTTTAAAATAACTGCTCCACTGACTAGCAGTATTTTCTTGATGTTTTACAGACAAATGGAGATTAAAATGCTCCCATTTCATAGTGAAAGACGAAATGAGAAAGACTGTGGAAAAACATTGCAAAAAATATATGAAGGCCAAGAACCAGCATTGAGAAAGTGGTGGTAGAGNAATAAATGGATGGAAGCATCTGAATTATCTCAGTATCAGGATCAAAGTAGGGCAGANGTAAAACAAAGGCCAGAATCTCTTGGAAGAAGGAAAAATTATAAAAGCAAAGACAAGGACAGCAGCAAATATTTAGGAAGGAACTTGGTAAGAGAANCAACAACTTAAACAGTATTAATTGATAGCACCAGAATCCAGATTTACTTCTGTAACTCAGACATAAGACTAATTCCAACTCGATTCTACAGTANAGCTGATACATGTGTATTCTATTTTTTTAGTTTTTTTCCTCTATATGTGACATTTTTCTTGCAGCAGGGAGGAAGCAAAAGTGGAGTTAGTGCTCTTCAAGGCAGCTTTAAATAGGATAACTCAGGAGACATTTCTGTCTGCTCCTACAGTTCCCTGCCTCAGGCAATAAAAGCCTTTGACCTGCTCCCTCTTCTTAAAAGAGAGATTGTCCTACATATAATAACCTTGTTCAGTATGCTTATTTAAGATATTTCNATACTTATGTCATAATTAGATAGTTTTTAATGAAGAAATTGTTAATATGTCAATATGTTCTTAACTGTCATCTGCATTTTCAGATCCTGAAGAAATGGAATACTGCTTACAGAACCATTATTAGTATAATGAAAATAGTTAAAAAACATGTTTGAAAGATGCAAGAATTTAAATTTCTGTAGTTTTCACAATAGTATTTACAGAATTTGGTGGTCATATATACTTACCAAGGAANNAAAAATATAAAAANGTTGACACCCTAACAGCCAGATATATCTAGATTCAATGGCTAGAAGCTGAAGCAGAAAAAATATAAATAGTTAAAATATTCTAGTCTTATAGTAAGAGTAAATAATAATTGGATCAATTAACTTTTTAAGTATAAGTTAGTATTTTCAAAATCCCAGGTTGATGAAGTATCATGTTTGTCCATGCTTTACAAATACAGGTCAAATTTATCACACTGATACATCAAAGATATTTTTAAAAGGCTCATATTTTAAGCATTAAAATAAAGAAAACTTTTGCTGTTTAAGTTCAGATCCTGTTCTAATCAATGGATATACTGCTATTTCAAGCTTTGAAATTTATTTTGCATNTTGGTTTTTTAGCTGAGGCTAGGGAACATTCTAGTTAAGGAATTGCCAAGTGGTATGGGATCAAAGTTGTGCAAAGTTTATATATTATAATGCATATAAGTACTTGATTATTGTGCATGCCAAAAATCATGGCTTTGAACTGTTTTTCACCATTGTTTCAAAAACCTTCTGGAGAATGCATTAGAGTAATTGAAACAACTAGCAAAGAACCATGTAAAATCCACAAAAAAACCACAACAAAGCAAAGAACCATGTAAAATCCACAAAAAACCACAACAAAACAAAGAACCATGTAAAATCCACAAAAAACCACAACAAAACAAAGACCAAGCTCCTCACCAAGAAAAAAAAAAATCCAAGCAAAGAATAAGGACAAAAAAGAAAATAAAAAACAAAAACACCCCCACCAAATGAACAAACAAATCAACAACCATGACAACAACAAATCAAAAACAAAACCAAAAGAAAATCCCACCCAAAAATATGAATGTTTGCTTTCCCCCAGTGTTTCATAGCCCACAGCTTCTTGGGCACTCTGTTCTGTGGAAGGGAAAATACAGTAGAGCATTTCCATTTTCCATCCTTGGTCAGTGNGTGGTAGTGAGAGAAAAGCCAGATGGGGCTGGTGCCACTTATCCCTGAAATACAGGGATACTGACAGCTTTGCAACACAGATAAATGTCTTGAATGGTACAATTTCTAGATGTCTACTGTGCAATATCTCTGCACTTGTTTTCTTAGAGGAGGCAGTACTGTGTCAAAAACATATTTCTGTTCTTANCATGACAGACTCCAGCGAGTCCAGTTGTTTGCTAACCTTGTGTCTTGTCTTCTCTGCACCTTTGCTCTTTTATGAGTGTCTGTTACCTTCCCTGAATTTCACACCAATACCTGTCCTGCTTTTCAGGCCTTGTTAAAAGCAATACCATTTCAAATATTTTATTTCCAGAACTTAAAAAAAATACATGTTGCTGATTTCACAGAGGAATCTTCNCCTTTGTTATCAGAGATACTGTCTTACCTAAAACAGATATTGTCCTCTCTGCATTGCATTAAGGACAATATACGGGTCTTGGTTGCTTCTAAGGAAGAACTTTGTGCTTAGATAATTTCTTGATTTAACATTTATAATATTTACAGTATTATATTGCATATATAAATACATGCTATGTATATATATATATTGCAATATTACAGTGTTATCAACCCTGAGATACTAAATTTATGAACCTGAACCAGTATGATTTGCATTTATCATTAGATAGATCTGAATNTCATGTTCTCATAATAGTTGGGAAAATTAATTGAATGTATTATACAGGTTAAGAAAAAAAAAGAAGGATTTTTNAAAAAAAATCCACATTTCTTTTTTTATTTTTTCTATGAATATGACAATTTCTTATGTCAATACACATTTTGATGGCCTGATTCAGAATTTAAAATGCAATACTTACAATTAGCATATAAATATATTCACGAAGATAAATGTCAGACTACAGAAACTTCATAGGTATTTTTTCATATTCCATTTCAGTGACAACCAATTCAAAAGTAAGTATCATAAAATAATTTGCTTTATTAAAAGTATTTTTTCTCTCTATCCATTTTGTCTTTATTTTTTCTCTCTATCCATCAATATTCTCTTAAAGATGTATTGCAAAGAAAGATGTAGAGAGTTCAGAGGAAAAATTGGGTTGATTAAAAAACTTAGGCAAGTTTCAAATCCCATATTAGATTCACTTAATTAAAGAAAAAGAGTATTTTTTNAAAAAACAATTCCTGTTAATACAAGTACTTTGGTTTTATAACCTTATATCTTTCTGATAAAGGGCAAAGGCAATGAGTCTCCTCAGTGTAGGAAATGAGAAAGAAAGGTTAAGCCATATATCTGTATCCCTTGCTTTTTTTTTTTTTCCTTGTGAAACTGACAAGGAAATATGGATAAGGAACTATAGCTTGTAAGGGGAGTTCCTCTGTTCCTCTGTTTCATATGAATAAAATACCTTACCTTTTATTTTTGCTGTGTCATTTAAATTTTAATTTTCACCTTTCAGTTTTCCTACCACTGCAAAAATTGCAAAATATGAAGTGTGTCTTACAGATACATGCTAAAGTCCTGAAGTATCAAATTGAATTTTCTGTCAGACAATAATTTCTCACACCTCTAAAATAAGCAAATTCAAATCTACTCTAAGGCAGAACTTTNCACTACAAATTCTGAGTTTCCCAGTGTTCCCAAATATGTTTGTCTAAAGGGCAAAAGCAATAATGTGCACGAAATCAGACAGTTAACAAATTGTTCATAACATAATTTTGACTTTCAAACATAGTTATGTTATCTTAAACTTTCAACTTAATAGAGACAAATGAAAGGAATATGAGATAATTAAACATAAGATGAAGATTTCAATTTGACAATGAACAGATAAATCTCACTGATGTGGCTGAGAGGAAAACTTCTCTATAAACTAAAAAGAAAAGGAGCTGTTACGCAACAAAAATCAACTACTTTCAGAAGATTTTTTTAGGTGCTTAGTTGGTCAGTTCAAAGATCAGAGACAATAAGAAATCACCAAATCCACAAAAATTCATATATTTTGGAACAGATTTGCTCTGGACACTACTGATTTATCTTTCCTATATTCACAGTACTAGATAAGAATTCTTGTATCAGTATATTTAATATAGAAATATTCTAATATTAACCAAACTTAAAGGGGGAAGAAATAAGTCAATATTTTTTTTATTTAATAGTTCCATTAATTTACAGAACAAAAGAAGTAAAAACACTATAAGAACAATTCTTAATTCTTTTTCTTTTTTCTTTTTGTGAAGGGGAAAAGAAAACCAACCAACCACTTAAATAGACAGACAAACCAAAAAAGAAAGAAACCTATTCAAAAGATCCTTAGAAATTCAGGAGGCCTAGTATATNTCTTAAAATATTAAGGTATTACAAAAGTCCCACTGTAATTAATCAGANCTAATATCATGTTGGAAATGTAGTAGGGGACTTAATCCAGAAGAAATGTGGATCCTATTCCTTNCTAATCTGTCAACAAAAAATCATTTAGGAGTAAAAGTCATTGTTTTTTCATGAGGAGAAACCAAAAGACGTAGATTATTTACAAAACCATAAAACTCATATAGTGCAACAGTTTGTTATACACTGGTATTCAAGATTTCTTTGCAATATGACCCAGTGAACAGAATCCAAGAGTACACAAAATCAAGATAAACTTAGATATTCTCTGGCNGTTCATTACAGATTTTCTGTCTTCAGGCGTCTTTCCCATAGTCAAATGTGATTAAATGAATTTGACTGCATCCAGAGGTATAATAGCAGCATGAAACAAAGAGATACAGTGTAAAATTAAATAAACTAAATAGCTTTGTTGACTTGAAGTTGGTCACACACAATTATATTGTGTAGAATATTGACTGAAGCAAATTGCCAACCCACTCATTTCCTTTGCTGGACTTATTTTGCAACCAGAAACCTAAATTATTTAATTTCACATCATATTTGATAAGAAAAGGATCTTTTGTTCTTTCATTGCCAAAATATAAGAAAATAGTTTGACATTGCAGTATTCTGGCTTTTAATATTCTGTAATATGATAACATAGAAAAAGACAGATGAAGATTCCAGTTGGTATTGAAAGCAGCTATATTTTTCTCTCAGTTTTCACTTAAACATAGCTGTGAAATATAATCTATTCAAGTAATTTAAGGATCTGACTTGGTGACTTAGTTACAAGAACATCTGGATTAAATGCCCTTTAATTACAGAATGGCATTATATACAATGAAATACTGAGCTTTTTCACTGGAACTAGCTCTGTAAGTGTTGTAAGTCATAACCACACATTGAGAAACCTGTTTAATTGTCCTAAGCCTACAAAATCTTTGTTTCTAAGTCCAGGACCCTTAGTCCTTCTGCAGTACTTTCTTGAAAATCCTAAAGTCATTCCTGTTTAAACTAAAGATCAAGAGTGTTTTTCAGGTTTAGCATTTTAACACAAAAAAGACAGAGATGTCCCCAAAAACCATTCTTATATATTATGTTTTCCTTTCAGAANTAATGATTTGGCCTCTCAATATATATTAGTGTATTGTCTGATTCTTCCCCTACAATATTACTAACAGTTCAATATTCTGTAAATATCATAACAGTATGGGTCAATCCTAGAAAACTTTATTATTTGAGGTATGCCAATACACATTTCCAGCTTAAAATTTTATAGCTGNCTATTAGATATATATACATACACATATAAAATTGTGGCATGTCTGACTACCATATTTTCATTGTTTATGAATATTAATGACTAAATTTAAGTATTAAAAGCCCAAGCAATTAACCTACAAATAAACTAACTTAAATATGGATTGGAAACCTATTAGTTTCAGAAAGGAAGCAGCTCACAGCTTTGTAATGAGCGAGACCTAAGCATTCCACTTCCCTCTGATATTTTGATTTCCATAGAAAATAAACCCAGATGTATTGACATACAATGGATTTAAACTATAGCACTAATTTCTCTGAATTTACATTACCTGAAATGCCCAGACTAGGGAGCAGGAAGTAGAAAATGGGAGCTAAACTATGAATGTAATAATTGATAACTGAAGGGTAATTTAGAGCTGAAGTAATGCTTAATACATCTGAATCACTGTCTAAAGGTGTCTGTCTTCTCATTAATGCTTTAATGTGAAATGCTTAATGACCCAATGAAATTAGGTCCTAATTTAGCTAATTTAGGCTAATTTGAAGTCCTAAATTAGCCCATGAAAGCCAAGATTATGAATCATAAATGTAGCATGGTATGTTGTTTCCCCGAAATGTGAAAAAATTTGGGCAAATATCCATAAATGAGACAGTGGAAGAATAATCAATAAGTACAAAGATTGGTTCTTTGTCTTTTCACTAGTTTTCAGAAAAAAAATCAAAAACCTAGAATAATGGAGAATAAACTGGGATTTTCAGACATTTAATGGCTTCTATATTTAAATTACATGAATATGCCATTTTTTCTATGCTAAAACTCATGAAAAAATGAATGTTCAANTATAATTTATTCATTTTGTAACTGGTAAGGAACATAGAATGAGAGCATTTGTATTATTTTAAAACAGATAATGAGAATGTGATACTTAATTTATAAACCTATTTTTTTTTAATTTTTCTAAGTGGAGGGATTCTACATGGATTTTCTTTTTTGAGTTTATTGTATATGGCACTTCACTGTACTGAAATTCCACAGAAATAAATCCCCACAAAACTATAAAACAAAAAGAGAGAAAAAAGAATGAGAAATAATAATAAAACAAAGTATGGATATAAAATTATTTCAATATTTATGGTCAATAAGAATAAGCATGTTATATTGCTAGCTATAACTCAGAAACATTTTGTAATTTAAATTTCAGATTAAATGTATGATATAGTTAAGGGGAGTTATTTTTTAAAGATATTATAAACATACATTAAACTGAAAGAGCAAAACCTCAACTTGTCTAAATGTCAGAGGTTAACAGACTGCAGTGGAAGAATGGAAATGCATCCCAGGCAACATTCTGCTTCCAAATGTCTGTATTAGTTTTGTGAGACCTGTTGAAAGCTGTTGACACCATCTACCATCCATCTCATGGTATTTTGCACAGGGGAAGAGCAGATTTACTACACAANTGCTCTTCTCTTTTTCTTGGTGACATACCAAAGGATACTACAGAATCATTCCTGTCAATCATCTCTTGTGATATTCAGTGTATAAATATGATAGCTGACATAAGCTCAATATAAATCCTCAACTCTTTTCACTCACCTAGCAAATGTAACTCCTATGCTGTCCACAGGGAAAGGGTGTGGGGATGAACCAGATATGAAATATATTTGATGAATTGGAAGAAGCACTGAGTATGAGACGTGGGATGATTTCTAANGAAAAGACCTATATTCATAGGTAATTGAAAAAACATAGATAATTTCNCCACAGTGTTCTATGATGTTGTAGAAGAAGCCCATACTTTTAGAGAATTCAAGAGATAGTCTTATCTGCTGACATATATTTTTACCTTGAGGTCTTCCTATGTCCAAAATATTCTGTTTAGGGATAAGCCTAGAGTACTTGGAAATTTTAACTTCGATTTAGAATTCCTCTCCCTCTTTGTTTGAAGTCCACTCACCTTNTGCTGTATAGTGATGAAACCTACATTTGTCTCTTTGACAACTACAACACACCTTACCATTTCTGAGCTGTCTTTCCTCCTGGATATTGATTACCAGCACCTTACCTTTGGCAGCCAGTATAAAAACCTTTTTCCTTCACCAGGTCTTAGCTAGCTCACATCTTTTCCAAATANGAAACTTAAACTGATCTTTTAAAATAATCTCTAATGCTAACTGCCCTTCCCTCTCTTGTTTCCACTAACACTTTTTGCTGGTGGGATTCCTACCACACAGAGGTCACAGTTCCAACAGCTTATGCCTGGGGCCAGCCTCAGGCAGTGCAGCTGGGTTTGCTTGTCCTTTCACACTACCTGAGGGCACAGCAACACGAACACAACACGTTTTTCAACATTCAATGAAGCCATCAGCACTCTTTTTAATTCATTGGGGAAAAAAAAAAACAACAAAACAAAAAACCAATAAGTTACAATAAGTATTCTGCTCTCCTGAGGTGAGTATATAAATGTGATTATTTTTAAGCTGAAGATCTTGTCTCCAGAGGCCATCTACCATCCAGCAACTTATTGAAATTTCCCTGCAGCTATAATACTGTAGGACCATTGCAGAATTTGTCTTCTTTATTTAATGTTCAGTTTTCTGTCATCTTGAAAAGATGGTGGTGTTTTCTTTCTGGTAAAGAGGTTAAAAGTCTGATCCAAGCTGATCCCCTTCAATGGGCNAAGATCAGCATTATGAATGGCAGAAAAATATTCAGGATTCCTTGCTAAAATTTTAAATCTTACACCAGTTTTTGGAGGTCAACTTCTACGCTAGCATATTTCAATGATGTGTACAAATTTTGTTACTAAATATTATTCATTAAAAGTTAACCTTCATTTCATGTTGTCTTATCTNTCAGTGAGGATTGTTTGGAGATTTACTTATTTTAACTGAAAAGTAAAAAGGAAAGAAGTTTTACTCATTGCCGCAAAGCATTTTGAAAGAACCATGTATTCAAATTTTTTTCCCCCTTTATATTCTTAATTATCTCAGTGAACAAACATTAATCAGAGAGCACACAAACTTCTATCAAGGTTGAAAAGCCATTGTTTATAGTGTTTGTGAGATGTTAACATCTCTCAAGAGTCTAATGATTTCTAATAAGATCTCAAATTCCTAAAGAGAGAGTACTATAGCAAATTCAGAGCTGAGGAATTCACTTGATAAAAGGAGTAATAGATTAAAAATTGTCAACTGTAAAGATCATTCAATACCCTTGGCATGCCAGAGACACATTAGAAATAATCTGGGAATTTTGTACATGAGAAAACGTAATATTCCTACCAGAAAAGGCTTTAAAGACTTTTGTCATGTTTACTAGCAATTAGCAAATTATAGGTGCATTTGTTAAATTATTAAAAGAATTTTCTCTTCTTTCAGGGGAGAAAAACCACACAACATATTTCTTCTTTTTCATATTTATTACTTTTACTATAGTGTTTATATTTATGATTAAAACAAGGTAATTATGGGTATGAAATCTTAATGGTTTTGCAAAATCTTTACTGTATAATCATTTGCAAGTACATTACTGCATAATCAATTCCTAGAGTCTAAGCCTGAGCTAGACTTCTTCAGATGACTTCATAGATNTGCACACATTGAAAATTAATTAATCACAAAATTATATAAAGGGTGATTCCTCTTCTCTCTTTTACATAACTCCCTTTAAGAGAGGTGAGTAATACCCTAGAGATAAGTAGGGTATTTTTTCATTTGAAGACAAAAGTATGTCAGAATTAGTAGCCCAGCTACAGAATTTAGTATGGGATTTTATTCTTAAACTGTAGATGTTTTAGTGATTTTTACTGATATTTTATTACGTCATCTGAGACACCCACAGANCACTGGCAGGCACTGCAGGACTTATGGGATTTATGGCTGCACTCATTTGCAGGGGTAGATTAAAGACAAAATGAATATCCTATAATTTCTGAGAAGGCATCGTGTTTTGTTAGAGACCACTCTTAGTTTACTTGTAGCATCTTTAGTCAAGCAAAAGAAATTTAAGCAAGTAGAAAATGCTCAAGTTGCAAGTACAAAGTAATTGTTCATTGGTTATTGCAGATAACAGTTGTCAAGGATATAGTGATCTTCAGGCTGAGCACGAGCATGGTCACCATCCCGGTGAGGTGCCCCATCAGGTTATGAATTAGAATAACCACAAAATACTCATAATCTGGTTCAGAGTTAGAACTAACTGCATTATCTGATTTAGAGTGTGAATACACGGGAGGACTGGTAGGTATGAAGAGACCTCTGAGACACACAGCCTGGAGAGCATCTGGAGACTGTGTGGGTCACCTCACAGTGCCTAGAATGGACATGCTCAGGATGCTGGATCCCTGAAGTGAATTGTACCCTGAAACGGTTTGGATTTTTTAAAAAATTTGTTTTCTCTATAAATGCTGCTGAACATAACTCTGTTTGTTGTTCATATATAATTTTAGCAGAACAGAATCCTCTCAGAGTTTTCCACTACAGAANTTTGTGCGTATATAAGGTCACCAAACATGAAGACTGAAATATTGACATTTTTATTAGTTTTTAAAAAAACAAGAAAATATAAAGACTAAATATAACATATCTGTCNTAAATAGAATTTTTTATTTTGACAATTTAAAAAATTGATGGAAGAAACAGAAGGGAAATTACTGCAAAATTTGTTAATAAAATTCCCACTTAAAGAAAAAGTATCAGAAAAAATATTATATCCCATTACTATTTGTTCTTGTTCTGAGGTCTTAAGGTAAATCCATAAAGCATCAATGATTTTGTGCTTTGTATAACCATTTAGGGGTTAAGTAACTATGTATAATTAATTATATATCTCCCAGTAAGAACTTAATCCACACTATAACCATGGAAAATTGAGTTCACCTACTGCCTAATCCTGGAGGTAGATAAGGTGGTTAGATTTCTTACAGTAAAATTCCTCACAGCCTACACGTTTGTTTCTCCTCATTCTGAAAATTTCCGGGGTTCATGAAACTTCTGAAGCAATATTAGTTTTCATTTTAATGATTCAAAAATTTTCATCACATAAAATTTTGTAGCCACTGTCATATACAAAAATAAAAAGAAAAAAAAAAAAAGAAATGCCAACCTCATTTGTGAAACTGGAAAAACAATTGAACAAAGGTGGATGTCTTCTGGGGATAGCATTTTTAAAATTAAATAGCCAGATGATGAAATCTATGGCATTTTGTTTGTTTTATTGATTGATTTGGTTCTTTTAGCTGACCACAGCATGAATTTCTAAGGGAACTATAGAAAAGATGAAAACTAAGCTGCAGCCAGCAGATGCAGTGCTGAGGATGTGGCAGCTGATGATCCCATGAATACNTGTTCAGCTTAAACTAGAGCTATTGATGACAAGTTTCCTTTGGGATTCATCTCTGGATATTTCATGTCTTCAATAAAATACATTTTAAAAGCACTGACTGAAAACAACTCAGGTGAAACTATTCTTTAAACTGACTGTAACTTCATCCTAATACAATTTGTGCAAGATTATAAGAAGACAGAAAGGTAGAAGAATCTTCTTGAGATAAAGCAAGAATGAGGTATGAGAAGCAAGGGAATGCTTGAATAAAGTATCTGTTTTGTGTTACAACAGAAGCATAACTGATTGGATNGGATGATTATGTGAGGAAAAAGAAGCTATTATTCCTAAAGTTTCCATAAAGCTTTTCTATGTGCAAGTACACCTTAAAAACTACTTTTTGTTATAAATTAAGATTTTTCAAATACACATTTCCGACCTAATCCTATCTGACAATGAAACTCCTCAGGGGAGACTTTATATTTTCACATACACAGTGTTCATCATGAAAATGGATAAATTTTAAATAAAGTTCACTTGAATTTAGTATCCATTTGAGGATTTAAAAATAATCAGATAATAACATAAAGTTTATTAAAAACAATACAAAGGGGACTTATTTTCTTCCACTGTGATTTATCATCATCCCACTTAACCTCAGGAAAAATGCATTTTGGTCTTTTTAAGAGGAGAGACCAGCAATTATTTAGGTGGTGTGTATCTATTGGGCCAATTCCTTTATAAATTGTGGAGTTGTTACATTGCCCTAGAAGCATGAAAACACCTCTAAGTTTATATAAATATAACAGCAAGAAAATTTGGATCTCAGTATGGCCAAATCAGTTAAATAGATAACTGGTGTAAATGGGAATTTATACACATTTATTTCCATTTTTATTTTAGTAGATTGTTGTGATTGGAAGTAAAAACTGCAGAATGTATAAATAACACACAANCTGGGAAATGCTGAATGAATGCATTTTTATTTTAAACTTATCTTTGTGCGATAGACACGTTTATTACATAAGGTATATTAATTTCTTTTTTTAAAAATAAGAGATGATCAGTATTTGTATTATTAGTACAGTCATCTTGATTCAAAATACTGAACACAGCTGTGAACAGAGAATAAATTTGGTGACATCTAGAAAATATTTTTTTCTATTCTTCCCAGCAATGACAAGCAAATTATATTGACTTAACTTTTCTTTTCATGATCCTCAATATACTTTACCACAGCCCCTTGTTGCATTCATTTTCTGCAATTTTTTGTGCTAAGATGAGCAAAAGCTACCACTCATTTATAACTGAGAAAAATATCTCCTGAGGAACATGTGAAAAACACAAATCTCCAAGACTTCCTTATGTCTCCTTGGTGTTCTGCTTTTTTTACTGTCTGTCCCAGGAAGGGATGACTCAGGACACATTTGTGGGGAGAAGGATTGTTTATATTCTTCTTCCTTCATGCTCATTATTTTCTACAACCACCGTGTTCTTTTGGGACTGTTAGCCACAAGACAGATTGACTCGTCTCTGCTAGAGACAAATTCTCTGCAAGAGAGCAAGAACAAGGATTCTCAGCAGTGGCAAGAAAAAAAGGTTAAGAAAAAAAAAAATAAGCCAAGAAAAAATACCCCAGTGAACAAAACAAAAAAAGGTTAAGAAAAAAAAAAAAATAAGCCAAGAAAAAAAAACCCCAGTGAACAAAACAAAAAAACACACAAATATCCAAACAAGAAAAAAACATGTCTATATATAATCCTACACATATCAGTCAGTGTTCCAAGCAGGGAGGTCTAGAATCAAGCTTGCAATAGAGATGAGGAATGTGAAATTCAGACAATGAAAAAAAAATAAAGAAAGAAAGAAAGAGGGGTAAATACCAGAAGATTGGCAGTTCTTACTGCCTTTCTTCATGCCTTTCTTTTCCAGCACTACCTAATATTTCAGGCAGTATTGTTCCTGCTGCTAGCAGCAAGCCCAACTTTTGAA
Organism: Saxicola maurus maurus; assembly: GCA_900205225.1. Lineage (NCBI taxonomy): Eukaryota > Metazoa > Chordata > Aves > Passeriformes > Muscicapidae > Saxicola > Saxicola maurus. The sequence goes on along the minus strand of OAMK01000023.1, from coordinate 260,752 downwards.
ATCTTTGCTGTAGATGGATTTTGCCATTAGTCCCTCTCTGATGGGCTTCCTTATAGAGCTGTATATGGCTAAAGTTGTCTTCTCGTTTTGATGAACTAGGATTTAAGTCAATGAACCCGAGTTTTAATTCTGCAAAATGTTCTCTTTTTTCCATCATTTTTATTTTTGAAACTGATTATCTGAATGTAAAGAATACTAACAATAGTTTGCAAACAAACTAACCTTAAACAATATTTGCATGCATTCTTATGGTATTTTTTTTTCCCAAAAAATTACATATTTTCTCCATCAACATAATAGCTTCATTATTTTAAGATCTGAGGTATGCAGTGGCAGTTAAACAACTAAGGAGAAATTACTATATTTACAAATAAAATTTTTTTGGTGTTTAAAGAGGGTATTTAGAAAAAAAAATTAGTACTTGAACACCTCTGTGCATATATTGAGTTAATTTCAGGTGAATTAATTTGTAGTGTTTTACAATAACATCTATAATAGACCCAGTCTGCTGTCTTACTGTATAAAAATTTAAATGAGATGGCCAGAATTCATCATCACAGACTTCCCACTTAGCTTGGGCAGCTGTTTTAGCCCTCCCTATTTTATGATGAAATAAGGCTAAGTCTCATTTGGAAAGTGGAAGAGTGACTTAATCTTTCCACACTCNGAAGGCCCCTTAAACTTTTCTGGTGCAAATGAAAACTGAAGTGTATACTGCTTAGAAAGGCCAAAACTAATGAAAATTTCTAACTGCCTAAAAGCAATGACCCTACTGTATATTTCTATTGCTAAAAAATAAAATAAAATAAAANAAAAATTTTGACAAGGTTCCTCCTTATTTTTTTNCNNTTTTTTTTCCCCAGGAGTGGTAGCAACTGCCTTGTGTAGACTGTATTGGGTTTATTTGGTTGTGGATGTATTTTTTAATATTGTAACAGATTTTCTACATTTCCCTTTCGAGGGGAGAANCTCTAACAAAAAGATTTGAAAATTTTATGACAGGCATATTAATTTGAGTTTTTTCTAGCTGCGTGCCCAGACTATGTAACTATCCTTTATAAAGGACTTTATAGGACAGACTTTTTGAATCATATATGTTTATCTTAATAGGATAAATAGAGTTTATAGAATAGAAACAGAAATCTAAATAAAGCTTATAGAATAAAAATCTAAATTTAAAATTCAACATTGAATTAGATAAAATTTCATTTTCTGAGAACTTTTTAAAATTTAAACCTATCTCACATAAAAGGAAGCGTGTACAGAAGTAATGCAACTTAGGGGCAGTCTGTTGCAGCTAATAGCACACATACTTTGCATGAATCATTTAGTAAAGACAATGAAATACCAAGTTTCAGTTTATGAAAAGGATGGATGCTCCTTCTGCTCATGTCTTCCATAGAACATTTATTACTGTACTTTCAAAAGTAATAGAAGTAAAGGGAAGATACAAGAGAAAACTAAGATCTCTAGTGTGCTTACCCTGTGTATACAAAAGATTTCAGACTTTTCTCTAGTCCAGACTTTGAGAAATGAAACTTGAGATCCTGTAAATTGAAACAAAGCAGGAAAGCCTAAAAGCAGTGCACAACTTCACTCAGTGGCCTTGGAATAATGAAAGGTTGAGAGCAGCAATCATCTGTCTCCATAATTTCAGTCACAATTGGCAAACACAATTTAGAAACTGCCAGGAAGTGAAATTGATCTCACTCCCTGAGAAAGGAGTATTCATCTCCTCTTATAATTTCTTTACCCCACTACAAGAACAAAGAAATTGAACCACTTTTGTGGCTGTGCCTATGAAGTCACTTCAACTTGCATGTCGACACACATAAGTGATTTTCTTCTACCCCAAAGTTTAAAGACTATGAAACCCACCTAAGAGAAATACCACCCAAAAAATGGATGCAATTCTTTGAGGCTAGAATTGTTAGCAGTTTGAGAGTATCATTACACCATGGTTCTGATGNCATAGAATGCCTGACTTCTAGTAATATTTAATAATTTTTTGGCATTGATTTTTAAATTTTTGCTTTCTACCGACACAATAAGACAGAACTAGGGACAAGAAGCAGGTGCTCCACTCTGAAATGAGCAGCTTCTGAAAAACATTTTCTTATTTTCAAATAAACTACTTGAAAGAAAACTGTCACNAGATTCTGTAATTTATCTGGTAAAAAGTTGGAAAATTTCCATTTGAACATTACAATGTTCTTGAAATGATTGAAGAAAAATATAAAAATAGAGATTTCTATGTAAATGTTAGTGAAAAAGATCCCCATTTCAATTTTTTTAACCCATTTATTATATAGCACCTTGTTCTCAGATGTATAGCATTACAAAGTGTTTATTTACACTAGCNACAATTTTCAGTGTCTATGTCTTCCCAAATCTCAAATTGTGGTGGAAAATTTTAGTTGGTATTTTCATGGGAGGGTAAGGTATGGGTAGCATTAACACTAAGAACATGGCCAAGGGTTGAGCTGGTGGAAGACTTTCTGGGAGCAAATCAAAGACAAGTCTTTGTCCATGCCCCAGAGCTCCCATGCAGCACAGAGGACTGGGTAGGCTGGCAGATATCTCAGGAAGAGTTCAAAGACACTCTCTGCATTAAGTAAAGCTGACTAAATGTGTTGGACTAGGCTTGGCTGGCTAACAGGTACCCACCATGCAGCTTTTTCATTCCTCAACGTGTTTGGGGGAGAAAAAAAAAACAAAAACCATGGATTGAGGTAAAGGCAGTTAAATACATACAGTTAAAAACATGAAGGCCATACATGGAAAAAAAAGTAAAACACACAAAAATTCTTTATTTCCCATCACAAGACCACATCAAACCATTTCTTGGAAACTAGGACCTCAGTGTATGTAGTCATTTAATCTGAAGACAAATGCCTTAATAACGAATGCCTGCTCCCCTCCTCCTTTCTCTTAATCCTTATTGCTGGGTATGATTTTGTTTAGGTATAAAATATCTCTTTGGTAAGTTCCATGGTCTTCAGGCACAGAGGTGAGGCTGACAGGTGGATAGTTCCTAGGATCCTCCTCTCTATCCTTTTTAAAGATGGGTACAATCTTCCCCCTTTTCTAATCACCTGGGACATCAACTTTCTACTATTATTTTTTAATTATTGTGGAGACTGTCTTGATAGCTACATCAGCCAATTCTCACTNGACTCTAGGATGCATCTCATTTCATCATAGACTTACATACATTCAGGTTCCTCAGGTGCTCATGAGCCTGATTTTCTCTTCCTTATCTTCCTCCTGTGGGAAGAACTTTGCTCCCGCAATTCCTGTGCTGCTGTCCATCCCCTTGAGAGGTGTGGGAAGAGAGGTTGCCACTGAGGACTGAGGCAAAAAAGATGCTAGGCACCTCAGCCTTCTTCTCATCTGTTGCTACCAGTTTACCAAATTTTTTGATGAGGGGATATACCACCTTTGGAACATCTACTTTTTCTGGTTAACCTGCTTGTGGAAGCCCTCTTGTTATTCCTTGTATCCCTTGCCAAGTTCAGTTTCAGCTTCACTTTGGACTTCCTTACCCCATCTCTACACAACTGTACTTCAACTCTATACTCTTCAGAAGTTATATGTCCTTATTTCCACTGCCCACACATTTTTTTNTTTCCCTTTAGAATAACTAGAAATTCCCTACTCAGCCATGCCAGCCTCTTGTCTTCCTCTCCTGGTTCTCGGTTCTGGGGATTGCCAACTCTCCTGCTTTCTGGAAGATATCTTTAAATATCTGGACATCTGTTCTGCTTCCTTGTTCCATCTTCATTCTCAGAAAATTCTTACCAAAATATCTCTTTGGTTGCCATTTACTGCCTTTGTCTTAAAAACTTTTTCCTAAAAAAAGAAATATTTTCTGTAGCAAAAACTATGAATATAAATACTTTAAAAAAATAGGGTTTAATTTTAATATCTTTATTTCTTATGAAACTGACAAAAAATTTCTTATCTGCTTAGCCATAGCACCTTCTGCTATTCCTTGGTGTTTATATTTTGAATTATTCTGTTTCACCTACATTATTCCTGTCCTGATCTCACATTATAAAGGAAAAATAAGAAACTCCCTAATGTTTTGAGTGTGATTTTATTTTCATTTACTTTTGGATCTTCTAGTTTAGAATGTGGACACTGAATAGCAGTAGACAATTATTTGGGTCAATGAACATACAATGNAGATCACGATATAGGGAAAAATGAAAAAATTAACTGGAAAACAAACCGCCTTGATAGTAGTTAATGAATGTATCTGCACACTTGTAATAACTAAATAAATAGAAACAAGATAAGAAGACATCAAATGTAAAACAGAGGAGAACAATGAAGGCAATAATATTGTATCCCTTGATATAACCAAGTNAAAGAAATAAGTTAGCATGAAGCAGTTAACATGGAAATGTTCTCTGTNGTGATGAAAAGAGATGATGTCAGAAGAAAACTGAAGATAAAACTATTACAAATATTTATGAAGAGCTAATCAAATCTTACAAGTTGATATTAAAAAGAAATTGCAATAATTCTATTAGTCTGAGTAAGATTCATAAATCGAAGGGACGTCTAGTGTTACATATCTCAATAAGTGCTAGGGAGTATTCACTTAAAGAGGTCTAAAGGTATTTAGATGTTAAGACAATTACCAAAGAGAACAACCCATAACAAATTAGCTCAGGAAGATCTTTGCTAAAGATTATGAAATATAGTGTTCATTCAACCTCATTTTTAGAAGCTATTAAGAAATTGACCTTAGCCTGATTACTTTTAGCTATATAAAAAATGCACAATAGAGAAAAATAAATGGGATTTTAATTAACAGAAGGTCTAGTCACAANAGAGGCCAGACTGAAAAAAAAGATATGGCACTGAAACTTCTTTCACAATATTTGCACACTTATTTGATAACTGCTGTTTGACTATGTTCCTACAAGTTCATATTTTTCTTGTCATTGAATATCTTTCTTGGCAACATTGATAAACTTAGCACTAGCTTATTTGCNACAATAACCCAATTTAATTTACTCAGTCAATTACCCAATTAGTATTTTTATTTAATTCATTAATCTCTGATGGTTCATTAAAAGAAAAGCTATGGCTAATTTCAATGCTATGCAAAGTGCAGTGTGCTAAGACTACCTACATTTTAGAAGAGTTAAGTGTCTTACATTAAAAGCAAATTGGTGCTGTGCTGCTGTTACATAAATTAATTATAATTACTGATCTGTACTGTATGAGACTCGTAATTTTATAAATTAAATATGAATTTATTTCAAATATTCATCATAAGTATATTATCTTTTAAGAGCCATTTCTCTGTCTATTATCTTCCTTTAGATCCTTTTGTTATTCTTGTGGTATAAACTAGCATCCTAAAATTCTAACTAGTCAGATGACATCTGTTTTCAGCAAACTAAAATCATCAAAACAGCCTTTCTTGACTGTCCACTGACCATGCTGTGATTCCTTTGACAAANNTCTTTCTGCCTAGAAATGCCATACACGCAATTAGCAGGTGTTCATACATTGAGAAATAGTCTTCNGTTATGGAAATTATATTGAGTTCAAATGTCTAAACCAAAAATGGAAGAAGTCTTCTAATTAGAAAGCAGAGCCTCCAAGGTCCTGGGAACAAAAAGAGAGATTCAGNTTTCTTTTACTGGAAAGAAAAACATGTCTTTGACAGGGGAAAGAAATATTTTAACATCTTGAGATGTTCTTACTGAGGTTGTTTGTTCAGAAACAGCAAGAGAAAGGAGAGATTCAAAAGAAAAAACAAAAAAAGATAAAAAATATAAAATTTAAATGCAGAAAGGCCTGTAATTTNTTCACTTGTCAGCTGCTTGCTCATACTGTTAACAGCATGGTCTTGCAGCTTTTATCTAATAAACCCTTAATGCCTCTGTTGTATAACAGGAAGCAAAACCCTTCAGCTACTAGCATGTGAGAGCTAGTTCCCCTGCTGTGACAATTTTTGCCATCTCCTAGGATATATGGAGGTATCTAGCTTAGGGTCAAGTAGAAACCTAATTAATATTTTCACAAATTAATTCTTTCCATATGTGTATGAATGAAAAAATGAAGCGANGGTCTCTGCAGTCAGAATATTTAAGCATTACTGCTAAATTTTATTAGCAGAAAGAATAAAATCAAGAGACATAACTTTATTTTTCTAGAAAAATAAATCTTCTTCCAATTCTCCAAAAGCAAGCAAACACTGACTTTTTAGAATTTTACAAAATTGTCATTCTCTTCATTGTTAAAAAAACTCAAAAACCAGCGCCATTTCACTAACATTTTTGTACCTCGTGTCAGTAAAGTTTTCTTATTCAAGCATTTGTTTCACCAGTTTTCTTCAAAAAGGTAAAATGAAGCTTTTGTCTTTTGTATGTTAGCTTTAAAAACATACTCCACTGTCTGGATATACTTTCTAAAACTGTATTACAAATTAATGGAGTTTANAAACATTAGAACCTAACTAAAACAACAAAAAGCATTAAAAGCCACAGAATGTAACAACATTGCTATATGAGTAACATATTTTGCTAGAGTGTTTAAACTGAAATTTAGACAGATTAGGAATCTGTTTAGATTAGAAATCACAAAGAAATTCTTTTCTGTAAGGGTGGTGAGGCACTGGAACATGTTGCCCAGAGAAGCTGTGGGTGGTCCAGTGCTGGAGGTGTTCAAGACCAGACTGGATGGAACTCTGANCAACCTTGTCTAGTGGAAGATGACCCTGCCCAGGGCTGGAACTGGATGATCTTTAATGTCACTTCCAACCCAAGCCATTCTCTGTTTCTATGATATGACACAAGTGTACAACAAACCATGTATAGGAGTAAATCCAGCAAAGTGCCATGAAAGGAGCATCTCTCATATAAGAAAGAGCTGACACATCTGACTGTTTGACTGAGAGAAGACATGGTTCAGTGGGAACCTTGAAAATATACAATAATACAATACCATGACCTTCCTGCAGGGACTAAAATTATGTAACCTGGAATCTAATGATAAGCAAGAGGGAATGGGCTCAAACTGGTACACAGGCCACCATGTTAAAACAAAATAAATAACTTTTTTTTTTTTTTTTTTTTAATATGAGGGTGACCAACAATTGGAATAGATTGTCCAGGAATGTTTTGAAGTCTGCACCCGTGAGACATTCAAAACACAACTCTTGGCAACACACGTTAGCTGGTTTTGCTTGAGAAAGGTGCTGTACTATGTGAGCTAAAGAAGACATTTTGAACTTCAGCTATTCTGTGATTCTATGTTTTCATGAAAAATAATGAAGAGAAAGGAACATATGCTGAGTAAACAAACAAAATCTCATATTTGCTTTTTATTCAGTTAGAAAATAAAGTTCCAGATTCAGAGTAATTTCAGATATTCCAAGGGGAAAGTTCTACAATTCCATAACCAAAATATCCATCTTTTATTTTTAATAAAATTTTCCAGGAAATTCACTTTCTTTATGTGCTTTCACTACTACTCATGTAAAAGCACTGAAATATAAAATATGAATATTATAGTCCGAATTTCTTCTAATTTTATAGTTCTTGTAGCAAAACAGAGTACTTCTAATTACGGTTTTTTTGGATTTGTTTTTTTTTTTTTTCTTTATAGTTTCTTTGGTTAAATATATTTGTTTCTGGTCTGGTGCATAATACCTCTGAACGCACATTGAAAGTTAAATTAAATAGGAACTGAAGTGTTAAAATAGTTTGAAATATTTTGTAGTTAATTACTTTGTTTTGATCTTGTATGTATTAAACACAATATAAGTCTGTCTTTGCTGAAAATGGAGCAGCAAGGTAGCAAGAATAAGAATCTGAAATACAGCAATTAATGAAATTCACATTTACTTGAAAAGAAAGATTAGTCTGANGTTTTGCAGTCTGCAGTCTACCCACTCACCCACACTAATGTAGTGGTAGGGGAGACAGACAAAAGAGAGGGAGTTGCAAGTCTGTCATTTCTAGCAACAGCCTTACAAGGCAGAAAATAGAGGGCATTTTTATTTATTGCTTATGTGACTAGAATTGAAANCCCCACAGGAAAAGTATGTGTCCCCTTCCTTAACTTTGTGGAACAGCTATGTCTGTGCAATAATAAAATTTATTTCTTACTAAAACCATTGATTAATTCCTATCTATATCCCTGTGATCAAACAATGTCACTGCATATGCATAAATTGATCTTCAGAGGAATTACCTACGTGACCAATATTCCTCCTTTGTCTTCAACTTTGTGTGATGGTGATCAAAAGACCTTTTGCATCAAGAAGGTTTACATAAAATCTCACAGGTTAGCCTGCAAAAGCTCTTTTCCTCTTGTTAAATTTTTTGTTGCTGTATTAATTGTAGTGTAGTAAAGCCTAGAGGCAGTTGTTCCCATTGAGATAAATATTTTGCAAGTGGNACATTTTCTGCAGTTGTTTGAAATAAGAAACAAATAAACAGACAAAGCAGTAGGAAATGTGTTCAATGTGAGAGGTCTTTGAATATCACCATCAGGTCACATTTGGGCAGCTGTGCACAATTGTAGCNTGTCCTCCAAGATCCAGCCAGGGAAGTTATAATGTTCCTAAAGCTTCATCTCTGGATTAGCNCTTGGTCCACTTAGCCTAACCTTAAAACAGATTGGTGGAGTGAATCCTTGTATATGATCTCATTGCCACATCCCAATGTGATTAGACTAATATTAAACATCTCTGAAGTGACTATAAATGTCTAGTGAAATTTTAAATTAACTACAAAATTCATAAACACTCAAGACAAACTATCAAAATATAATCTATGGACATGGAATTATAAAATTTTAGCTAATTTGAGCTGTATTTTCTACAACTGGAAAACACAAAAACTTCCTGATCCAACCCAAAAAGTCTAACAGAAAGGAAAATTAAGAAATATACAAATTATGAAATGTCCAGATTCTTTAGCATGGTTCATCTTCTGTTCTGTATTTCTCAAGTACAAGCTGCATATTCTCAGATTTTTATCACTTGTTACACAGCTCACATGATGTTATACAGGTCCATTGTCCCTTTTGCTAAAGTGCTTCATTTATTCTGCACATTCAAAACAATTTAGCAGAGTTTCCCATTTGTGAGCAATATTTTTTTTAACAATTCACTTTCTTGTCCACTTCTCTCTTGAGCAAACATCTCAGAATTTGTCCTGGTAATCTTGTAAAAAAGGGAGAGGGGAGACTGAATGTGTAATAGCTCATTAAAATTCAAAACGCTTAAAAAATGTTGACAAAGATGTAATTGCCATGCAGCTGAACTGTTTGTAAGCATGTTTGCCAATGTCCATGTGTATCCCACACTCCATAGTAGAGAAAATACAGGAAAATGCACCATCTTGACTCTGAGAAAAGGGATAAAGCAGGTGTTGCTGACTTGACATTCTTGTCTACATAGTATGATCAGAGACAGCTCTATGTACAACTTAATGATGGACAATATATAAAGTGTCAGGAGTCGTGTTCTGAGTGGTTAGATCAGCATGTCCTAAGGGAACTGGACTCCATACAGAAAATTTCACATATGCAGAACTTTTCAGAATAGAGGTAAGCAGATTGCTTGTNCAGTTTTTCATCCTTCAATCCTTTTCCTCCCTTACTCCTCTTAGAGATATGAATTAGGTAAACACTGACTTATATTTTCAAGATTAACTTAGCACTCTTGAAACCTACAGAAAAACAAAACAATTCAAAACATTTGAAGAAAAAAATAGATTCTGGGATGGAAAATAGGTCATAAATATGACACCCNTAGGACACAGCACTATGAAAGAGTCTTGTCTTACTTTTTCAAGTGCATAATACAATTGTACTGTTACAAATTACACTTGTTAAAAACTGATAAGGTTCATATGTATTCCTATTTCCTTCCTCGTTAAATGATTGCATAATGAATTAAAAGCTATTTAGATATGCTCAGTGTGTATTTTTCCTTTGTCTTATTTGGATTTTGTTTCAATTTGTGGTTTGTTTATTCCCATTNTATGTAAGTTATTGACAGTTACACTCTATCTGAATTCTACTGAAATACTGTGCATTGGTGTGGGTCTGGAGGTAATTTTCTTTCTGTACATGTAAATATCTTAAATGACTACCAATGAAGACAAAAAAACATTGAAACTACATTCTCATATAATATTAGGATTTCTCATCTTGACCTTAAATTTTTATATTGAATTTAATACCAGATTTATGTAGCTCACTTCTTTTTTCATGTGTTATACATATGAACAAAAAGCTTTTTTTTTTTTGCTGTTGCCATGCTACGCATTTTTCTGTTCCTTTCTCACTACAAATGAATGCATTGTATTCCATTAAAACTTGAGGAAGTTAGATATTATGATCCAGAATTCTGGCACAGGCCAGATAAGACAAAATAAGTCAATTTTAGATTGCCAGAGGAAAAGAGAATAAATATGCACTCTGTGCAGGGGAGGTTTGAGACAGAAAAGGAGGAGATACAAGAATGTGTTCTTCTTAGGAGATTAGGAAGAAGATCAAGCTTTAAAAAATAAGAAAAAAAAAGAAGTAAAAGGAAAAAAAAGAAAAGAAGGAAGGGAAGAATAAGGAATGTAAATAATGTGAGCAAAGAAGTAATATGAATATACATACTCTTCATATTGACAAATGTGCTCAGATTGAACATGTAAACATATTATAATTAAATTTAATCTTTTCATGGAAAAGCTTATTAAACCTCAAGGGTCCACTAGGCACAAAAAAANAAACAGCAAAACAAATAACGAAAACCCAAACCTGTTGCAAGTTAGCAATAACCCTTGAGAGAAAACTCTAGGTTTTTTGGGTTTTTTTTATTCAGGTGATGTCTATCCATTTTGAAATTCTAGTTGATGGAAAAAAGCCCATAATACAAAATACAATCCTAGATTTTTTTCAAAAGAACTGCCAAGGGCTTTCTGGCTTAAAATAGGGTTCAATAAGTGATAAAACCAAATAACTGCATTGCAATCCTCTTTCACTGTGTGCTGTGTTTCAAGGACTTGATGCCACAGTCCTGCATACACACTGTGTTATCTGCATTCAGCACAGCAGAGTGCTCTAGGTGTGCTTGTGTTGAAGGATTTTTGTCTTTTTGAATCTGCTATTTAGGGCCTCATTTCAAAAGATATCCTAGTACAGGACTAAATCCACTGTACACCACCCACAGGGCTTGCAATAAATAAAGCAGGACTTACATGTGTTGCCTACATATTATTGCTTTCAAATAGTATTTTCAATAATGATGTCAGCAATGTTCCAAGCTGATGCTGCCTTCTGTTAAGTAGATTTATTTTCTGTTTACAAAAAAAAAAAAAAAAAAAAAAAAAAAAAAGAAATCCTTATTGCACTTTGACTGGAAACATTTAGAAATCTATTTGTACGTAAAATTTTAAAATTTTTGGAATTAGCAAATATTTTGCTGAATGCCTTTTGGCTTTTTTATTAAAGCACTTTTTAGAGATAATATTGCAAATTCTTTATTATAGCAAATAGAACATGATGTTTCTATTAAAAGGAGACAATCACAAACATTTTTTAATCTTCTGTGCTCTTATCACACATTAGAAATGCATTCACAAATTCTGCCCTCCCAAAAATATGCTATATATTGTCTATAAATAACTTCATTAAAAAAATTCAATACTGGACCAAAAAATATAGAACAATTTTAAAATTATAGCCTCTAATTTTGTTGCTTTTCTTTATCTATTTACTTAAATGAGTGCAATTACACAGTGAGGTATAACAAATGGTTATTAAGGGAGGATACACAGTTGTCATATGAATGCTTTAAAATATTACTAAAAAGGAATTTTTTGTTTATTTTTATGTGCTTTTTTATGCTTATTGTCAATTTAGAAATGAAACATGCCTCAGAATTCATTCTGGTTTTAACATTATTTTGTTAATAGAGAATTCTTTTCACAGCAACATCTCCCAGCTTGTAAAATTGGCTTAATAAATGGAAACAACAGATAAATATCTGACTGGAAGTGGATTTAANTACATGAAAGAATAAACAACAATCAATTCCAGCTGGATTATTCACAACTTTTTTATAGCAATGATAGATGACAAAGATGAATTTAGGAGTTTTATGCGTGCCCCAGTGAGACTTGTACACACTATTTTTGCATAATTCAGAACTGCCTCAATGTATATATATATATATATATATATATATATATGCATACAAATACATATGGATATTTGCATATATGTGTGTGTGTTTCTATATAGGCTTCATGAGAAATTGATACTTGAAAAACATCTGATATGTACCTAATGCACATCAATCCTTAAACAATGTGGGGTCCTTCTTTCACATGGCTGTATAAAATCTGAAATAGGTTTGGACATACAGTAGCAGTACTTACCTAGCACTTTTAGNTGAAAGGTCTACCTGTGTTTTACAATACTTGAGCTTTTCTTANCAGTTCAGAGCAAGTATATCTGCACATCTCTGGCAGAACAATCATTTTCAGACTTAACTTGTTAGATGAATCAGCTGGAAGAGCCATGGAAGTTATCACTCTGGACTTCCATAATGTCATTGACATGGTCCCCCAGAAAACTCCTTCTCTCTGAATTGGAGAGAGATGGATTTGTGTGGGTTGTTCAGTGGACAAAGTCACATCCAGAGGGGAAGTAGTGGTCAGTGTCTCAATGTTCAGGTGGAGATCTTTAATAAGGGGTATCCTTCAGGGGTCTGTACAGAGATTAGCCTTGTTTTGTTGAATTCACTAAATACAGTATGGGCAGATATTTAGAGACCATTGGAGGTGCAACACTTGCATCTGATTGGTGTAATCCAGTCAAAACNAATAACATCACACCTAAGACTAACCAAAGGAATTTAAAAGGACTTCAATGACAATTGTGTAGNCTTAACAGAGAAGAATGACAAAAAATACGTAACCTCATACTTTCTTCCTTAGCACTTATGCATGGGAGAGAGCCTCCAGACAAGGACCCATCTCTGCCCATCCTGACACTTTCCAGGGTCAACGTCTTCCCTTTCCCTTTTTCTTTCCTTCCTCATCCCTCTTTTTCCTTTCTCTCTCCTTATTTTTTTTCTCTCTCCTTATTAATAGTAACTTTAATAATTTAATCACAAGAGTCACATGTATGCCACCAGATATCTACTCCACTAATGAATCATTCTGTGGTGAAAAAGTCTTAAGATCCTTTATGAGGCAACATGCATTACCTTCAAGCAGTTACTAGTTGTGTTAAATTAGTCATAAGATGATTAAGCATCTTTGAGGATCTCAGGACCTTGGCAGTATAAACACCTTCCTGGTTTAAAACACTAGCTTAAGATGCTAAAAGATATCTAAACATTATACCCTTTCTCATAAAAAGAGAAAACATTTTTTCACCATTCTTCCAAAGAGTGAATAGTCATATTAACTTTTCCTACTTGATAATTTCTGTGATAGCAGCAATAATCACATAATCAGCCCTCAATATTCACTGAGAAAAAAGAAAGTCACAGTATTGCAACTACCTGTTTTTATCTGTCCCAGGGACAGTGTTTATAAAGGAAAATTAAACTTACCAGCTCATTTAATTTAATAACTTAGGTAATTTTAATTCTTCTGACTGCATTATTGCTTTGAAACTACTCCATTTAACTTTATCAAACTTCATTTTCTCACAATGATTTTATGTCAAATGCACTTATGCTCATTTCCTCCCTTTATATCAGCCTGGAATGTAGTTTTAATGATTTGATATCTTCACTAGTAGTCATTTAAGGTATTTACACATACAGAAAGGAAATTGCCTTCAAGATGTACACCATGCACTGTATTGCAGTGGAATTCAGATAGAGTGTAATTCTTAACAACTTCTATAAAATGGCCATAAAAGAACCACAAATTTAAATGAAATTCAAAGAATANAAATGAAAAGACAAAACCAAAAACAAACCTGAGCATATCTAAATAGTTTTTTAATTCATTATGCATTGAAATGACTTACTGTACTTAGCAAACATTTCATATTTACTTACATAGTAGTGACTTCAACATTTACAACTGTCTTTGTTTCATATTTCCTCCTTGTTATTTGCCCTTTCTTTTCCTCAAGGTGAGCATTTTATTATTAACTCATCTAGAGGAGAAAATGAATTCTAAAATATCTTAGCTTTATTGGTTTTACACAATAATTTAGGAGACAGATAATTTATGAGACCTGACACCTCAGTTGAAATTTATTTGAAAATTTTAAGTTTTCACCCAGATTGATCTATTAATGCATTCATCTTGTTTCATGTGGCTTGATAGGTTGAAACCTTTCAGGGTTTTTTAAGGACACATAGCTTTCTCTTAAAAAAAAAAATTACAGTTTNAGCACTTCAAGTTTGGTGTGTCTGTGTGTATGTGATAGAATAGTAATTCTCAAACATTTTGGTTGTTATTTCCATTACTTCATCTTCTCAGTGTCAAGCCTTCTCATGCTAGATAAATCAGAGCGATTTATACAGTATTCTTCTGTTAAGATCAAGTTGCAGATATTCTATTGCCTGAGAAAGAATCCAGTGTTTTCATGCATACCACCTATACATTTTTTCCGAAACATTTCATGTTTTAAGTTTTAATAGGGTTAAACACAGCAATTTCCTCTCTTTTCCTAAAACCAATGCCTTTCCCCTTAACACAGAGCCTGATTAAAAAACTGTGATAAGGACAGTGAGTTCTCCGTGTCTACACACATATTTTTAATTTTATATTTGGATTAAGGAATCTCATTGTAAATATTTGCAGTGTTGACATCTNTATCGAACTACTTATCTCAGAATTCCTTTAGAGATAAATAATTTTAGTTCACAAATNGTCCAATGAGGTTAAGATATTTACTCTATGGTGACATAAATGGTACTCTAATTGTGTCTCACACTCCCTGAAAGGAAAGATACTTAACCATANGTAGCAGAGTAGTTGAAGGAAGGTTTCAGCTGAAACCTGAGAATTAGGACACTATGATTACATGGTGGTTATGATTAGAGTATTGCTGGTACAGTGCCCATATACTGCCAACACAGTTGCATACACTACTACAATGGATTATAATGTGCTCAGGTTGTGGTCCCTCCCAATGTGTCATGAGCTTCAGTGAGGTGCCCTTGCTTTCTAAACTTCTCAGAGAAGCCTAGGTGTGGCTTGATCCACTCAGTCTCAGATTAGGTCTACAGTTTATGTCTAAAGTATTATAATATCAGCATTTTCTGCTAGAAATATAGAGGTACCTTGCAGAATTCAAAATTAAAAAGCAACTATGTGGCAGCTTTATGATTTTATCTCTGTTTTTCACTGAATCTTGGAGCTTCTTTTGCTCATCCACACAAGAGTATTCCCTGTCTCTGGAATGTCTAGGATATATTCTACAGGAGTCCCTGCTAAAGTGGGGCTTCCAGACAGGAGCTGTCTGCAACCTCCAGAGTCTGGGTTGCTCAATTAATTGGGTCTTCAGCAAGATTTTCTACACTTCTGCAGGTTGATGAGCACCAAAGTCAATCACAAACATCTCATCTCCCCCGTTTCTGGAATGCATTAATTACANCAGCACCCAGACCCTTCTACCTTCAGTACTCACCTGGTAAGGACCTACCTGGTTCTTACCTTGGGGTAAATCAAATTGCCATCAGAGGTGACTGAAAGGGAGAGGTCTGTGTTTGTGTGTGTGTTTGTGTGTGTATGTGCTCAGAATTAACATGGAGACCTGACTACCTTTCATCGCCATCACATCCTTCTGGACTTGGATGTAAGTGTATAAGGTTTGTTTAATTTGACCACATAGGTTTCATCTGAGCACCTAAGAGATCCAGATACAAATAAAAGGGTGCAGGACTTTAAGACACACGACACCTTCCAAAGCATCACCCAAAAATCAAGCTGAATATCTTACAGTATTGTACCATCACTAGACCCTTAAGAGTCAGCATCTGAACTAAACATACACATTTATTCAGATAAATTCAGTTTCTAATGTGGAATCGAAAAGAAAGAAGTTTAATTACTGTGGCTAAAATTCTTTCTTTTTTTTCAGCAAATCCCATAATTTACTCTTAATCCTTGTCTCTTGTATATTCTCTATAGGCAATTGTTTCTATAGGCATATGTTTCCAAAGCCTTATGNCTCCTCAAAGAGCATTAGACACTTATGAATGGATAACTGAATTACACTGTAGAAAATGCAGTCATTGAACCTTAAAGAGTGACACAGATATCCAAATTATTTATTTTAGGATGCACTAAACAGCTGTTCAGACCTTAGTGAGAGTATTTATATCTCACTTGGCTTAAAATGAAACCTAGACGTCTACTTCTGTGACTGACACATTTTGAGTCTGGAGCAGAATCCCGCTTTTTTAAACAACAGACGCTCAAGAATTGTCACAGCTTTTCTTTTTTCTTAATTTGTATAAAGTCTTTGTAACTAGCCATTGTTAATGTGTCACCTGAAACAAAAAATTTTATCTATCATATCTCCATGTTTTTAATTTATTTTAAGACACTTCTGCCTCTTGTTCTGTTTTGTGTCATATTTTTTCAGTCTATCCTGTTGAATATTGTGTTTTCTGTGTTTATTTTTAATGACTATATCAACCCAGAATTGTGGGACAAAAGTCAGTGAATTAATATCTGCATAGAAGTGATAACAAACATGCTTTTTGTTCATAGAATTATTCTTCAGTAATACTGTTTGAATTCTAGATCAATTTCTCGGAGTCCCAAGACAGACCTTGTTCCCCACTAAAACAGTAAGAGGAGTGGCCAAGTGATTGACAAAATTATGTGCCNTGGAGATATGAATAGAATGGAGTAATTTTTTTTTAAAGACAGCACAGAACTAGTGTGCATGATTTCCTAAAGCAGAAGAAGGATTTTTATACTTTTTTCCTTTATTCCTCTNAGGGGATTTTCAAGGTGTTACAGCAATAACTGATGGACATCATATCCATTTTTATAATTTAAATTTCTTATTTTACTAACACAGGAGCTTCTTAATGTCATTTTATGACTTAACACCNCATATATTTTTATTGGGTTTTTTTTTCACTCCTTTTTGTTGTTGACCTTGCACATGTACTGAGGGCAAAATGATTGTCATTTGAAAAAATCTGAAATGACCACAGGCTTTTAGATAGGTAATTTCAGAACACGAGTTGGGAATATTACGTTGCCATATCAAGCAAGGTAGGAATTATTTCGTACTTCGCTGTGACACGCTAAAATTTTTTTGCAATGAAGTTATAAATTGTGCTATGAAAGTATATCAGAAGTTTCACCCTTTTGTTCTCCTTTATATTACACTAAAGAAATCTAGTTTTTTATACATAAACACACACACACACACACACACACACACACACACACACTTGTTTATATATACACTAAATAGCATTTTAAACCTAGGTTTTGATATTTTCATTTTTATCAGGAATGAAACACATTGTATTCTGATATCCATTACATAAATCTGTTTCTTCATGTGATAGTGTTTTATTTAAAATATAAAAATGATGTGCATAGAAAAAAACAAATCAAATATCCCATAAATTTTTGAGACATAATAAAATTATCTCAATTTTCATGNATCCAGACTAAAATTATGT
The DNA here is from genome assembly GCA_900205225.1 of Saxicola maurus maurus. NCBI lineage: Eukaryota > Metazoa > Chordata > Aves > Passeriformes > Muscicapidae > Saxicola > Saxicola maurus. The sequence goes on along the minus strand of OAMK01000023.1, from coordinate 243,093 downwards.
CAGCTTTGTGAAAGTATTGTCATCCAGTAGCATAAATCCTCTTAGAATGGAAAAAAGACTAGGGGAATGATCATGGTCTTTTAAAATTGGATATCTTGGATTTAGTATCCAGCTTCCAGCATATCTGTTAGAAAAGAGAAAGAGAAACGTTCTACTTTGACAAGATTTTAAGCACAGGAGCTGGCAGAACAGACCAACACATCCAAATGTATATTTACCCCTCAAAAAACCTCACTTCTAGATAATAACAAAGTTTCCAAGCTCACTTTTATTAACAACTAATATCAAAGAGGTTGACATTGAAGGTAAGTTACCAACAAGCTGACATTCACATGGCCATGCTCTATTTTTCCATCATGTGATATCAGTCATTACATTTAATTCAAATTAAAATTATTTTGGTTTATAGTTTNCGATTAAGTGCTATTAAACTTCTTTTTCCCTTAGTGTATATTTTTTAACCATACATCAAAGTGTATTATAAATTAATCCTGAGAACATTTGTTATATAAGTTATTGGAAAGGAAATTATAATTATAGAATTTATATCACAAGGTTTACCCATAAAATAACTTTAATAAACTTAAGAAATTATTCAACNCTATTTCATACAAAATTAAGCAAAAAAATGAAATAAAACCAAAACCCAAACAAACCTAAAAATAAAAACAAAAACTAAAAACACCCCAAAAAAACCAACAAAAAGCCCAATACCAAAACAAAACAAAAAAGCCCCCTAGATCTTTTGCTTACATAAAAAAGCAGAAATTCTGAAACCAGTCAATATTTCTCTTGAGTAATAAAAAGATAAAAAATATTGTTTATTTTCCATCTTGTCTCAAAAATATTATTGTTTAAGGAAGATCTCTGAAATCAAACTTAGTTTTAAAAACCTGTAGCAATTCGTGTTTCTTTTGGATTTGAATTACATAATTCACAACCTGTTATGAGATATCCACAGTGCATATGTCCCTTACAGTCTTATATGGTATTTCTGGAAAGCTCCAATATAGTAAATGACTTTTTATGCATGGGATCAATTCTGAAATACATTATGATGTTATTTTAAAAACATTACGAACATGATGAGATATCAGAATTTTAAATTGTGAAAGGCTGTGTAATGTAATTTTCTCAAATTTACATACGGCCATTATAGCAAAATTCAACAAAATTTATGAGATTTAGAATTTATAAAAAGACAAATAGTAACTATTTTTTTGTGTGTACAATTTTTTTTTGAAAAGAAAAAAAAAAATTGGGGATTTACTCCCTTCATATCTTTATTGTCCTTCTAAATTTTCTATAACAAAAGGAACATAATTTCTACAAGCATCCCACACAGCTAATGGGGGATGAGGAAGAATTCTACATGAAGATGAAATCCACCAAAGGTTTGATTTGCTCTCCTTTGATATCTGAAGAAGACTTTACTTTTTAACCTCCCTCAAGTATCAAATTTTAGTTTTTGAAAATAGATTCAATACACTATTTCAAATAGTAATCAACTGGCTTATTTCTTGGAAAAGTACCTCACAAACAGTTTTTTAACTACAGCAGTGTTTAGGAAATTCCATAAATTTTATGCAAAGGACAGCCTGCTGATTTTTCTGATTAAGATTGTGCTAGAAAATAGCAAACTCACCCATATTCTACATTTACTTCATTTTCATCAAAGTAATGGAATCTAAGAAAGCACATGGGAAGCCAATTTCAGCACCCTCCAGAGAGTTTATGCTTGTGAAATAGCTTATGACTTTACTTTTGTCTATAGGAGTAACACAAAAATTCCTCCTAAATCTCTAACATTACTATTTACTCACTATATCTGATCCATTTAAAGCCCTTTGTGCCTCTAAGAGACCCCTGACTATTTCAGTTAAAGAAACTGAAGATATCTGCAAAATAAACCACATCTTGTCTTTGGTAGCTGACCCTGACAGATGACCTTGTGATGGTTCCTANTTTGACTTTTAACTTCCAGATGTTTTGATGTTTCCATTGTTCATCAAAAGTTTTCACAGAATCACGTAATGTGCTGAGTTGGAAGGGACACAGAAAGATCATTGAGTCCAGCTCCTGGCCTTGCAAGCACCATCCCCAAGAGTCACACCATGTGCCTAAAAGTATTGACCAAATGCTTCTTGAACTCTGTCAGGCTGGTGCTGTGACCACTTCCCTGGGGAGCCTGTTCCAGTGCCCAAACACCCTCTGGGTGAAAAACTTTATCTAATAGCCAAACTAAACCTCCCCTGACACAATTTCAGGCCACACCATTGGGTNCTGTCACTGTCACCACAGAGAAGAGATCAGTGTCTGTCCCTCCTCTTCTCATGAGGAAGTTGTAACTGCAATGAGGTCACCCCTCAGCATCCTCTTTTCCAGGCTAACCAGATCTTCAGCCACTCCTCTTAAGGTTTCCCTTCCAGATCCTTCACTATCTTTGTTGCCCTCCTTTGGACATTCTAATTGCTTTATATTTTATACTGTGGCACCCAAACTGCCCCCCACACTCGAGGTGAGGCTGTCCCAGCTCAGAGCAGAGCAGGACAATCCCTCCCTTGCCTGGCTGGCCATGTTGTTCCTGATGCCCCCCAGGACCCTCTTGGCCCTTCTGGCTGCCAGGACACAATGACTCATATTCAACTTTCTCTTGATGAGGACTGCCAGGTCCTTTTCCTCAGCATTGTTTCCCACATCTGGTTCCCCAGCATGTATATCCAGTTACCCCTTCCTAGGTGCAGAATCCACCATAGCATCTATATCACCCCATAGAAAATTGCATATGTATCCAAATTATCTTCTAAAACTAAAGCAGACCAAATTAATTTTAAGTATTTTAACAAAAATCACAGCAAACAGAACTAAAAACTTAATCAACAGTGTAATTGCAGAGTATCTCTTCTACTGATATGGAACAGTATTATCTGAGCTACTTCTGTTCTGAAATGTTGAGAACTAGACTGACATGCTCCTAGTCAAATCTTAAACCCTGTTTAGCTATTACCAGAACCTAGGACTTTGGTCTTGATGCACCTGTATTTCCAGAAATCTGTTTTAATTTAAATTTCTAATTAATAAGTGATCTTATGTGTACTTTCAAACTACACAGAATTGTTTTGTTGTTAAAAATAGGCTAAAGCACATATCTGTACATTTCTTCATCTGCAAGAAGTAGAGCATTAAACTGAAACCTTGANAGAAAAGTGAATGCAAAACAAAGGAAGAAAGGAGAGAACTGAGAAACTGTGCATATTGAAGAACACAGTGATTGCACTAACCTACTGAATGACCTCCTAAACTTGGTTTACTCTTTCATAGTCAAGTTTCTCCTTCAGAAAAATCATGAAAATATTTTCTTATCTTTTTGCTGAATTATGAATATCATTCACTCTTAATTAAAAACAAACAAACAAACAAAAACAAGTACATGAAGACCTTCTAAATGATCAAAAGCTGTTAGACCTTAAACTTTTGTTGGTCTTAGGAATAAAGTCTTATATAAACTTTTTATAACATCCTGGTCTGAAAATTAAGCCACAACCCACACAAAAATATTCCTTCTAATTATCACAGAGGATGGTAGAGTAAGAAGGTGATATAGCAACTAAAATGAAAAATATTGATATGCAAGTGAAAAAACCCAAAAAATAAATAAAAAAATAGAAGAGAGCACTCATACTTCTCTCATTTCAAGGTGATCCAAAATTTTTGAGATAACGTTTTGTGTGAAGTTTTCCCTAGATATTCCTCGCATAAATTCATGTAGCTTCAAAGCTATTAAGGTAACAGTATTAAAACATTGGAATACAACACTTACATACTAATTTGCAACTTCTAATCTAAAACAAAACTTACAACAAATTAGAATTATACGTCACATTTCAATATAATGAGCACAAGAGTATAGACCTATAGCTGTGGTAAAATATTCAGACATGCTATCTACATCAAGAGATGGAATGGGTATGGAATGTAAGGCAGTTACTGCAGAGGATGTTACACTGTCACATTTCAGGGATGCTGACTTCAGATTTTGGGTCCATTTGTGGTTGGAGTTCCCTGAAAAACCCTTCCCAGCAAGCCTTCTGCTTTTGTTTTGTCTGAAATGAATCTGATTAATGTACTTCAGCATCATACTATGGGCAAGAAGGCATAGCTAGAGGGGGAAAAGAGGGTTGTTTTGGAGAAACACACAGTTCATTCAAACTAAAATTGAAAATTTTGCCCCCAGATTATCCTCAGAGGCTGTCACTTTTGACCTCTTCCCTCTGTGCTTTAAATTCCAAGCAGATTTTATCTTAGACTACAACTGNTGTCTTAACAACTTTTCTTTTGTGGATGACAAATTCCAACTGCTGATTTAACAAAAAATAGAAGCTTAAATATTCAATTTAATAACAAGCTTCTTTACAGGAAGCAGAAGCCAAATAAATTGCACATAAAATGCCTACACTTTCAGAGACACAATTAGAGTTAACTACTCTATCTAGAAGAAGGAACTTTTCTTCATAATCCTCTGTCAAATCTGGGAAATTTAAGGAAACAAATGTTTCTAAGCCACACTTGAAAGCTATTTCCATTATATAGAGTTCTAATAATGTCTCCTTCCTGTTCTTTCAGGAGTGTCAGACTTGCCAAAACTTATNTGACATGCCACTCTACCACCTAGTCAGCACAGGAAACAGTATCTGGACTACATAAGTGTTCTGTAGTCACAGAAGATGAGGATTTCAAACACATATTTTAAGGTGTCAATTTTTTTTTTTTCATGTGTATCTAACATGCATCTGTTTCATTTATTAAACTGCAAACTGAAGTGTTAATCAATTGGTCAGTTAAATACTTTATAAAGTATTTTACTTGAAAACTTTATAAACTTAATCATTGTGCATTTCCTTAACTTGTGAAATTGTACACACTATTGGCACTTAGTAACTAGCTTTATGTGGTGGTGAAATTTTCTTTGGCTCCATAGATAAGGCTCAATGTCAGTACAAGTAGGAAATGCAAGTTCACATTAAATACTACCTTTAATACAATAATTTTAAAGCACAGTCTTAAACAATATATTTTTTTTTCCCATTACAAAGTTCTTATGCTTAGAAAACAGACTTGAACTAACATTTAGAGGAGTTAAGTTAACAGAATTAGCAGGAAAAACATACAAGTGCAATCACATTGTGTGGCTATGGGCTACCTGTTGAGCTGCCTGATCAAAATAGCATAACATGGTAATTATCCTATTTTTTCTGATTATAATTGAGCCTGACTTTCAGTGAAAGGAGCTGGGGTGCTCTACATCACACTGAGGAAGGAGCAGTGTGAGAAGATAACCTGTGTGCCCTAATGAAAGAGATCTGGAGTGCTCCCCTGGTATCAGTGGGAAATGTGCAGAGAGAACAGACTAGACTACTTAATGTGAGAAATAATAACTTTTTTCCCTTTCATAATCTTAGCAAAATTTCAGCATTAAGATNGTATTTTTAATGTGACCTTATTAGAACAATTTTGTATTGTGATTTTTTTCTTGATATTTTTTCTTTTGTTTATTGAAATGTATAAAAATTTTGGGGGTAAATGCATAAGGACATAAAGAGAGGCTTACTTAGAAAATAATGGAACTGTCAGATAAGATGGATATAGACTCATCTATGGNCCTGCCAGCCTGTAGGCCTGGCTAACCTTATGCCCATTCTGAAGAGCAAAATTGAACTTGTTTTTTTTCTTGAAGAAAAATACATTTACTGTTTTCATTTAGACTCAGTAGGGAGTTTATTTTGACTGATGACAAAGTCTTGGTTTTCTGCTTACACAGAAAGTAGGCATAAAAGATTTAGCTAAGAACANATTGTATATTCTCCAATTCCAATTAAATTTAATGTGACAGTGAGAAAGTATCAGCAACAGAGCTATGGAACTGCTGCAAGTTAGGGTTCTTTCCAAACTCTCTAGTAGCAGGTCCAATTACTGATCCAGTATCAATCATCTCGACTGTGTCCCACATGGCCAACATTTAATTATAGGTAATGAGTGACAAGAGACTGATTCCACAAAAAGAAACGTTCTGTATAAATAAATGTTGAACCAAAACATGCAATAAAATAAAATTAATTGTGGGAGCTCAGTCTCTCTAGTACAAAATGTCTATTATTCATGAGGTTCAAGGTTTCTGATGAAATCAGGTGGCAGTTCCAGAAGCATATCAAATATTTGACAACTAATAGTTATAAAGTATTTGAATTTATTTTCATAATGAAAAAATNTACTTTTAGAAAAGGTTTCATGGTTGGCCAATATATATTTTTTTTTCTCTTGTATATCTTTCAAGAGGTTAAAGTTTACCTTTTCTACCTTTCTTTATAATGTACTGTTTTGGACAAATGTGATCTGTTTTATAATCTTGTCACAATTGAAGGGAATTGAAGTCCTTTGTAGGAAGTTATAGGTCTCTTTCAGAAAATGTCTATAGAACATTTAATATTATTATACCTCTTGAACCACAAAATATTTTGGCCTACTGAATACAGAAATGCTCATGTAGTTGTATTAGTGTGAGTACTTTTTGATTCAAAACAGCAAAATATTATAATTCATTCTCGTATTTCTACTTTATAAATGCAAAAGACCTTTCCTTTTAACCATATTTCTTTTTGTGAAAAATTAAAGGAACAGAATAATTGACTTTAAAACAATGTACCATGTGGTAAATCATGCATTATATTTCAGAATAATGAAATATGCAGATAAAGAATGGGGAAAATCACACTAGTCTCCTGCCTTGTAAGAAAGGATATCTGAGTTCCAGTTAGCCCATATACAAAAGCAACATATTTGAAAAAGTTCAGTAATAATGCTCTGACAGTTATATTTACTCTTTTTGAAAAATTTTTGCNATTGATGCGAGCATCAATCAGAGGTCAAAAACTGAGTTTGTTACCAAAGCTTTTACACAGGTTTTCTCCAGCTCATGCAGTTTAACAAGCACCGTAGCTGTTGCCTTTTTCTTGTCAAGCAACCAGCAGAGATCAACTGCTGCTCTTAGGTTGTGAGTTCAGAATACCCTTTTCCAATGTAGTGACTCCTTTTTATATAATTATAAATTTCAGAATTAGCTGCATCTTATTCTCATGCTTAAAACTTCTGATACCTGTATCACAAAACTATTTTCAGCAAGGCTTGGAAATTTTAGCTAGATTAGTTGAATTAGAAACATTTTGGTCTCTCTGCTTTTCATCTCTAGATATGTACAATTAATACCCACAGGACATTATCACAAACTTTGATTGCAAATACATACAGAACACTTTCAAATGATAATTCAAATTTCAATGCTATAACATTTAAGTGAAAATGTTTNTCACTTAAGCAAATTTGCTAGGTCAAATTTCTTTACAGATTCTCCAAAATGCTGCTTTAAGAAGGAGGGAATCTAGCTCTACCACAACACAGGCTAGAGATTTCTGATTAAAAACCTTTCCTGTAAAATGAATTTACATGCAACCTCCCGCCAAGTTGAACAGGGCTTAGAGTTACTGCACTATCTGGACACCCAAACTTTCTTATTCAAGTTTGTCAAGCAGAAAACNCATTTTTAAGACATTTAAAACTCAACCTGGCCAGAGAAGGAAGCTGTGATTACTACTGTTACAATTTCCAGGCCAGCTATAAAATCCTTTTAGGCTATAAAATAAAATTCTGTAATTGGGAGCCATTTATCTGCAATGATGCTAGAGAAATGTTACCTGAGTAGCCAATATCAGTATGTATAAAAGGATCATCTCTCCTGAATACTGAAATATTTTGGTAAACATGTTAGTAATAAGCCATATAGTGGATATAAGCACACACAAGGACCCAAGTGCTTACATTACTTATGTGAACACAGATGCAGCAGTTCAATATTAATGTAACAAAATCAAATACTCNGAAACAGAAAATAAAGGCTCTGGGTTTACTGAAATATTAGGTAAATTTAATTTAACATGTTTTAATTTTGCTCTCTTATTTTCCTTATTAAAATGANCTGGCATGGAAACTGATGTAATAGATCCTATTTTAGTAAAGTCACATTTACACAAAAACTGAAAGATATGCTTATTCCATAAAATATTTGAGCAAGTAGTAATGCATTCATATTACAGGATGTCAACTTTGTTTACTCTATGGATTTACTTTATAGGACAATATATTATTATCTTATATATAATGAAGATCTACTACACTTGGATGGTAACTTATTCTAGGATGTTGGATGCAGCAATTCTTANCTGTATATTGAACTTCTTTCCAAAAAAATTTCTGAGTGCATTCTCGTGATAGGACTACTTGTCTGCTCCCTTTGTTAAGTATTTTGTATTCAGTAGTATAATTTTTTGGCCTTTTTTTTCTTTTTCTTNTGGGCATTTACAATATGCACATTAAATCTTTAACAAATTGTGTTTACACATTTATAGGTAAACTGAAATGTACTTAACTTGAAAGCATATATGGCAATTTTCAAATTTGTAAGATCTACCTTGGACAATCTTTGTCCCAATATTTATGAAAGTGGCTCTACACTTCATTTCTTTAAGGATGACCACATACTCATTCTTCTACTGTAATTTCCTTTCTTTTAAGTTTAATCAATTAAAGATTACCCTGTATATTAGTGAACTGAAAGTCTCTATAACTCTTTAGTTAGTAATTGTTAACCTTCACCTANATCTCTAGTATCACAATCTGGTAAACATTCTGTTATATCAGGCTTCTTGATTGAATTNATTTTTGTGTTTATTATTAAGAGAAAACTGTGATGAACATATCAAAATTCAGTGTTGTTAATGACTGCATGCTCCTACTGAAAAGTGAGCAGTTAAAAAATCAAGCTGTACATTTTGCTTTAAAGCAACTTCATGACAGAGATCATGGTACTGGCTTGAAGAAGAGCTACTAAATCACTCCTTGCCTTTCTATTTGCTCACCTTTTCAAGACAACATGTACTTATATCTAGACATTCGTCCTGGGATCCATGTCAGAGTAGTTTTACAGGAAGAAGGAGGGAAGCTTAGGTGAGAAGCTAAGGACTGCAAGATTACTTTTCCTTTGGGTATCTCACTGTCACATTTGAGTTTTTCTTGAGTCCAGACATGCTATTATCAGAATGATTGCTGATTCTGACTCACAGTGGAATGCTCTTGAATGGGTAGCTGTAAGAAGTGCAGCATTGCCTTTTGTCTTCTATTTAACACAATATTCTGATCTGGTTTTAAAACTACAAAACAACTAAAGACAAAAGGTAAAATGAAATAAAATAAATTTAATAAAACAGCAAAAGAACATCAAAAAACCCGCTGAGTTTATTTATGAGGAGAGGAAGAATAAAGGGATAACTTACAAATTAAAAAAGGTGTAAATGACAGTAAAGATTTAAATGTCAACAGAAGATGTCTATGAATCANTAAATCTTAGAAAGCTTCACAGTTCATACTCATTTTGCTGTGTGACAATATAGTAGGCTTATGAGTTAATAGATCTTTGACTGTCCTNTGCTTTGCAGAATGTGATTTCTTTTTTTTTCTGATGGAACAAGCAGTACATTTCAGTCAGGGCTCTGCATGGATCAGTGACTCCCTGGGGCTGGGGGTCCCCCCACAGCCATAGTCTTAGTGCTGTGTGGCCAAGGCTCATGCCACTGTCCCAGCCCTCCCAGGGGACAGGCCAGGGATGGGTTGGGACACTGGCCCTCGGGTCACCACCAGGGTCCATATCAGGCCAGCAGGGTCCTTGACTGCACAGAAGCATTGCTGGAAGACTACAGCTGAGGTGAGATCTCTGGATCCTGACAAGTTTATTTTCTTTGAATGTCTATTTAGAAAAACTGACTTCCTTCAAGTATTTTGAAGAGCATACAAAGATAATTTCTTAAAAGTCAGCAAAAACCACAAACCCCACTGGCTTTACACAAAACAAGAAAAGAAGCAAAATGTAAAATAAATTGAAAATATTTTTAAAGGCTCAGTTGTAAAACTTAATGCATGCTTCCATAGTAAATAAGTAATTTACTTATCTTGGGAATAAAAGACTCTTGGCAGGAATAAAATTTATTTCTAGGAGTCAAATGCCCACATTCAACTAAATGTAAGTGGACAAGCAAATTGATATACACTTATACTATCTGGCCATTTTAAAGGTGTTTTTAAATTTATTTTTTTTTACTTACATGCAATTTTACTATGGTTGGAGTAGATTCTGCTCTTCCATTAGAAGACTTTATCTAAAAACTATGCTTATTCAAAATGTATTTTTACTATTCCTTGTTCTCTAATAGNTTGCAGTGTTCACCCTTACAAAGCAGAGTTGCTTCAACTCCTGTCCATAAATACATCAGGAAGGTAAACACCAGTAATCTCCTTCATTTGCCTTTCAATTTTGTGAGCTGGGGCAAGAAATGGTCAGCCACAGATAACTGTGGTGGGTTCACCTGGACCTTCAGCCCACCTAACTTCTCCCTCACTCTCCTGCCCCAGCAGCACGAGGTCAGCAAGTCAGTAGAAAAAGCTCATGGTAAAGACAATGAGATCAGTTAGCAATTATCACAATGGGAAAAACAGAGCTTGGATCCCCATAGGTGGAGGGAGAGCTGTGTGTCTGTCCCACACTGCAGGGTCCCCAGCCCTTCTAGATCCCCCCACCATGTAATGTGGTTGCACAGGTGGGCACAGCTCTCTGCATGCACCAGTGTCAGAAATGTAAAATGTCTCTGCATGTCTACAGCCACCACCTCTATGACTTTCTTCACCACAATAAAAACTATCTAGGAACAGGTGTTTCTCTCTTTTAAATGTAGGAAGATATCTGTTCTCTAAATATTTTGTGTCACTTATCTGTCAAAATATGTATTTCAATACTTCTCTGTCTAGAAACCACCTATGAGAACAGCAGTTAATTTTTCAATTGCCTCATTTGGTGTTGTTAAATCCTGCACTTTACACTGTGTGGCTATAATCTGTGAGCTGTGCTATGTTTTCACAGGAAAACAAAATTGACTCACTCATACTTAAATTACAAGCAAGCTTTCACCATAGCTATCTTTTTCATTGAAAACCAGTAAAAAACATTTTTTATCAGGGTTTTAGATTCTTGCACTTCAAATTTTCATACAGAAAGAAGAAGGATTGCTTTCTTTTCAGTAAAAGTTAATTTAAGAAAATTTACATTTGTGTTATTATGCATATATATTAAATCATAGGCTCACTTTATAAATTTCCTAGCACCATACACATTCACCCTAAAAAAACTTTAACCCATAGCAATCACAGCAAAATATTGATTGNTGCACAGTGATGCTGAAATACCCATTTTGTCCTAGATACCTCTTCACTGACTGAAAAATTGCTCTTTCATGGAGCCACACAACCTAGTTTTCAACCAAACTTTATTATTATTAATTTATGTAATTCATAATTATTAGTTTATAAAAATTGCAGCACTATTACTCTCTGCCCCCCCCCCTTAAATTTAGATTAGATTTTAGACTAAATAAACATTACTAATTCTTTTTTTAAAATTTGTGNCTCAGATATTGACTGTTGGTCTCATTCAAGGTGTAGCAAAACATGCACTTACCACTGAGAACAATCAAACATATCTTTAAAGACATGTCCTTGTCTAAATACAATTCTTGATTCTATCAAAAGTATTTTTTTGATTATGTAAAAACAAGTCAAAGCAAGGAGAAATAAAATTATGAGATTCAGCATTGTTATTTAGAGAAAATGCAGTATGTGCTAAATTACCCTATAATTCATTAACCTTGGTAAATCTACAAAAGTGCTTTAAGTTCAACATCTGCTCATGCACCTTTGAAGTCTGAGGCTAACCACAAAAAATACAGATATGCTGATTTAGCAGCTGAATCTCTGCATTAAGATGACATTCAGAGTGTAATTATCAGAAACAAATCCCTCAGAAATGCCTGAATATTGAAAAATGCATTTTAATCAATACATCCTTCAGCATACATAATAGGAATAAAAGTATAACTTCCATAAAGTCTTCATCTAAAAAATTATACTTAGTTGCAGTTAATTAGGCAGTTTGTATTTCCTATAAATTGTACCAAAATGCAACCAGTTTCAATTATTCCCCAACAGCACCTCAAAAATACATTAATATCTTCTTATAGTTAATAACAGGGAAAATGGAAANAATTATTTTTCCAGATGATTAGTTATTAGCACCGTGAGAAGATGAAATATTTGAAATTTCTAACAGATATTTAGATACATTTATTCAGTGTATTTCCTATCAGAAAATAATTCTTCTTGAGGCAAATAAAGAATTACATCAGGATATCTTCCTTCCTACTCTGTTTACTCTTTCTATAAAGTTTAAAATCCATATTTTATATTTGTGCCTGCCAGTTAAAAAATAATACTTTTTTTTCTCCTGTTTATTTCTTAAATACAAAGTGTACATAGTAGATATAATAGACTGCTTACATATATTATATATAGATAAAATTACTGCTTTAAAACCAAAGACTTTTTCAATCTGTTGAAATGTCATTTCCTATTCTATTCTGATTATACNCATTTTTATGATGCCACATCTCTGTCTACAATTTTAAATTTCCCTGTATTTGAGAAATCAAGGTGATTTTTTTTTTACCACTTGGATGTAGAAAAGGAACAAAATTTCCTGTATCTCCTCTATGTCTGGCTAAAACCTGCNCCTGCTGAAAGCTGCATAAGCTTTTTATTGACTTCACTTCTTCACAACTGTGCAGTCTTTAGTACAGGCATACAACACTCCTGGAATAAAGATGTNTCACACTAAAATTGTTGAGATATTTCCAAATGAATGAAGGAAGATTTTGGACAGAATACAACAACTGCCTTTTTTTCCTGTGTCTGNTAAAACCAATTCTGATCGACTAAAGTATCTCAAGTGCAGAAAAGGACATTGGTTGTTTCACTGAGAATGCTTTCAAGTCTTACTATTGAACAATGAGTGGAGAAGCATCTGATGGAAAACTGCATCATATGCAGAAACATGGCAGTAAACATATTTTTTCTTAATGATACTGTGATTTTTATTATTTCAAGCCATCAAAAGGAAACAATAATATCTGTGAATGACACCTTTTATCATTATAATGCAATATTGTTCTCACTAAGCAACAGCAATAGTTTCATATTTTACTGGGTCACACTGGTGATATTAATGGCAGTGGATTCAAGATTAAGAAGTATATATTCACNATACCTGCATGATTGGAATTGAATAAATTATGATTATGTTTTGGATATCTCACAGAAATATAAATTGAAATGTGATGCATTTAAAGTAATTTTTAGTTTTGCATATCTCTGAAAACATGACTGTTGGCCTCAAAACACCAAATGGTAATTCTACAAATCCTTGTATTCTNCACCTTCTAGTGTCATATTTTCCTATATTCATATTTCAAGTGTATGTACAAACTGCTCATTACCTGATGTGATATATGGGTTTGCTTCTTCCCTTTCCTTTAACTGAGTCCCTAATTAATCATTAATTATTGACTCACTAATTAATAATTAATTAGTATCATAGCCTTTTAAACCTCTGTGGAAAATTATGTATCTTCTTGATGCTATGTATGATATATCAGACCTGGCTATATCAGCACACATTGCTTTATTGAATTAAAGGATTGGTTGGCTTCATTATATTGAATTGTTTTTTATAAATTCTCATAATTATTCCTATATGCTCTTTTGTTCCTAAACTTTGATCCACAACACCTCTANAAATTCTTATTATTTCAAGCCTTTCAGAAATGTTACCATACATTGCTATTAAGTTATTTTATCCCTTTTCTCTAAGCAATGTTTCCCTTAAACAGATTTAGACTTTTTTCCACAGATTTCCCTTTCTCTTTTGTTAGCCTAACAAGTCTCACAACATTACTGCCAGCCGAATAGAAAATCAGAAGTATTTTTAGCATAAATATCTCTAGGCATGTTGTTTTCCATTTAAGTTAAGAACATATGCTGNCTCTTCAATAGCTGTAGAGAAATAGATGCTACTTGAGCACAGCTCAGCATCAAAGCTCTGAAATAGAGTCTGTTCAGATCACCCAGAGTAAGGAACTGAGGTGTAACTGTTGACTCCCTATTATGCAGCAGGCTCTTTTTATTTTCCACCTGAGTCCTGGGAAGAAGGTTTGCACTTGAATGCCAGTGTATACACAGTTAGGGTGCATACCTGGATGTGGAAACATGGGCATAAAGCCCATATTCCACACATCCAAAGTAACTTTTAAACTACTAAGATAGATTCCTAAACTAGATGGCATAAATATCCTTCAATCTAGTATGTCCTTCCAGACACTCAGAGACACATAANTGTTTTATCTGTTTCTTCTGTAATTCTGAGAGAGGTTAAAGACGAATCACACCCACATTCAATCTGTACAAGACACACACAAACCTGAACAAAATAAAAAGAGGTTGTGCATATGTACCTGAATGAACTTTTATCACACTCAGAATTTTCATATGGGCAAACAGGGATCACATATTTTATGAAGATAAAATAATTTATTCATATTCTAAGTAATGTTTCAATAGTGTGATAAAAATACAACAAGCAGATATTATTAACCTAATTACACTGATATTAACACTTNTCAGTCAAATTGTTAAATCATTTCCACTAGCAATGCAGTACAAATTATTGTGCATACAGATATTCTAGCATCTTCCCCTTTTCTCCATTGCAATACTCCCCTTTATAAGCAGTTGCAATCAAATGTCAAAGGTTAATTTTCTTATCATGTGATGCTGCTGTGAGTTGCCAGTACCCAGAGTTCTTTGTCGAGGGCAGCATGGTGTCAGTAGAGATGA
>OAMK01000023.1:203675-227646 GCA_900205225.1 Saxicola maurus maurus | reverse complement strand
TCATATACTATTTCTTTTCACATTTCCAAGAGCTCTGATGCTAGCACTACTCTTTTTTTTCCCTGATGCTGAATTTTGCCTTCAATGACAATTATATTTTATTAAACCCCNACCATATGTGGCAAAATTTCTTGGTACAGTTGCATAAAGCTGAGCTGAAGCTACAAGCAAGTCAGAAGACAGTCATCAGATTGTTGGGCAATGTGGTGTTGCAGCTAAAACTAAGCTGAAACAAACTCAAGACCAGGCAGGTCCATGAAGTCCTGAAAGGCCATTAGCCCTTTTATTCCTAAGTCAAAAAAAGAACTGTGATGTGCTAAGAACCGTGAGGAACCTTCATCTGCTGTTTTGCAGTGCTATAGTTGTAACTGTTCTTTTGGGCCCTCTGAATTCTTACAGAATTTAAGAGCTCATCACTTGTGCAAAGCTTTTCTAACAAATTGCTATCTTCTGTTTCATTATTTTCCTTTTTCACTTGATGTTTTTTACCAAAAGTGAACCTTTCTCTGAGTTAGCCTCTTGTTTTGTTTCTGCCCACAAATCCTTAGTCTTCTAAGTGTCCTGAATTCTCTTTGAATAACCAAGATTCTATAAGCATAATGGGCTTTTTCTAACATGTTTTAACNAGCAACTTTTCTGACGCTGAGCTACTCATCCAAAGAATGTCTTAAAAGCCAGATATAAATAAACATCTTTCCACTTATATCTAAGGGCACATTCATCTAGCAAAGGGTTGTAGTTATGTAACTTTGTATTAACCACCAAAAAAAAAAAAAGTGTTAGTTTCTGTTGTTTTTCTCTGCAATATGTCTAAAATAATNTAAGGTTTTGGGNTTTTTTTTNCATTTCAGCAGAGCAGTTTTTTTACAGAATGAAAGCAGGGATATGTCTTGCATGTGTTGGGATTGCCTTAGGGCACAAGGAAATGCTTGAACAGAAGAAAAGCAAACTAGGAGCAAACACATATATACACACAAAATTAAACTATAATGCTTAGTGTTGCCAGGTTATTGTATTCAATTCTCCATAGTCTAATTCAGTTGAGAGTTACAATATTTGTACAAAATACATATCACTTGAGATGAGCTGTTGAAATTTTCATTTCCTTTCAGATCTTTCATCTAAAGAAAGTCACAAAACCCCTGAACCCATAACCTGAAATTCTCTTAATAAGTCTCAGAATCTGAAAACTTCTTTGTTTTTAAAATGTGAAGTTNTAAAAGTGAAATAATATTTTTTTTAAAGACTCTAAATGTGTTTTTTTTTCTTTGTATGTACTAGGACAAAATGTTGATGTATTCAACCCTACATCTTCATTTGCAACTGAGCTTTCCTGTTGTTTCTGAATTTTGGTAATTCTNTAATACAGAAAAAGAGTCAGGTTTATAAATGAGACTCTGAATAACCTGCACAGGGTGCAAGGTGGAAATTTTCCACAAATCAAGCATACCAAAGAGAAAGCAAAATAATGCATGCAGTAAGATTTACATANACCCACCTATTACATAGCTATTTTAATCTAAAGTGTAATCATTTAGCTTGTGCAACCTTTTGCAATACCTGTGCCTGCATGGGCCTCTTTAAAGGTCTCTGGTGNTCACTAGGGAAGGCACCCCTTACTCTGTTTCAAACAAAGTTCAACTTAGGACACACAGAATGCAAGATTCTTGGCCAAATAAGATGTGACCTACAGCTCCAGCATCACATTTTGTTAAAAAATTGCCAGGCAGGACATAAAATGCAAAAGCTTTCTACAGGCAACACCTGCTTAACACACCTGATAACATCTTGATGCATTTAAAACAGGTGTTAAAGATGAGAATGTTACCATCAACTTCCATCTACAACAGAGATCAATGAAGGGGCAGAGAATACTGCTTAAAGGCAGCTCTATCTGTAGTGGCTGCACTGGTTTATGCTTTAAAAGTTTAAATTCTTCGTTACTTATATCCTTTTTCTTATGTCGTGATTTTGTGATGGAAGGCAACGTAAAATTTTAATAGTTTCCTAGTCCTTTGTATGATTCAGCATGTATTGTCCAGNTAAATTTTCAGTTGTGAACTATTATTAACTTCCCATAATATAGAAAAAGCTTTTTAACAGCTGCCAGTGCTTTTCACTATGTATCCAATAAACTTTGGTGTAACTATTATAGCAAGGCTGATTATGGCTGTGAAATGTTTTATCACATTTTAAAAAATACATATTTTTAAAAAATAATTAAGTAGTTGCCCTCTACAGAGTTTTCTAATGAAAGAAGAAGTAACCTAAAACCAGGAAAAAATGAATGCAATAAAAGGCGGCACAATGTTTGAGATTCAAATGGCAAAAAAGGAAACACTGGAAGATTTACAGGAAGGCAGAGAAAACACTTGTGTAGAAGTAGTGGGTTTGCTTTGGGTTTTTTTGTTTGGAGTTAATTTTTTTTTCCTTTTCTCTGTCTGGCACAATTCCTTTGTTTCTTTTTCTCTCTTTTTTTTTTTTTTTTTTTTTTTAATAGCATATACTGTCACTGTGATGTACAGCCTCTGTTAGTTTTGACAGCAATAATTCAGTGATACTTCACATTTTCCTTTGGGGCCTGATTCATTGAATAGTTACCTGAGTCATTCTGACATCTGCAGTAAAAGTCACATTACTAACAGCAATATATAGCTTAATAAGATCCCTTTTTTCACTTAGAAAATTACCATACTTTGTAACAAAAATTTCACCACAGGGAATTTTATTAGCACGGGTGAATACAAATAGCAGAAAAAGCATCCTGAGAGCACTTGAGTAATGAAAAAGACCACAGGACACAATCTATGTAAATTGAATTCGTGTCATATTCTGCCATGAGCTCTCTTTGTGCTGAATACGTGCATTGTGACTTTGGGGTAGCTGGAGATTCACTTAAAATGCAATGGAACTTTCATTATGACTCAAAGATTTTGGTTTCCAATTCTACTATAGAATTATATCTTAAATAGACTTAAAACACTTTTTTCCTTTAACTTCCCCTTGGGTTGTCAGAAAAACAAGCTTCCTGTTTTTGTCTGGCTGTCATTTTCTCTTTAAAAAAAAATTCTTTCTTTTGTTTTTTATCTCTTTCATGGTAAACTGTACAAAGTCTTTTTGCCTTTTCACAAATTGTTATGAGTGCTTCTTATAAAGTACAAAGAATGAGATTTCTTGTTGTACTTTATAAATTGGCAATAAAGACAGATAAATCACCTTTTGTGTTTTTTGTTTTGTTTTTTTTTTTTTCTTGTGAGCACAAACATGCATCTGAATATACAGCACTGCTTTGAGTTGTCCATTGAACAAACAATGTCATGGAGCCAGTAATTCATGAATTACTGAATTGCAACCCAGTGCTGCAGCAAGTCAAGATTTCAAATCAGCTTTTGTCCTACAGGAATGAATTACTTTATCTTATAGAGACGTCTCAGATTCTTTTAAAGTAACACAACCACATATTTCTCTTATTTTGAAGTCTATGTTACAGTTTCTACAGACTATGTTTTTGTCAAAAGGGCTGAAGCTGGGACTTACCTGACAGAATGTGGTATTGTGTCTTAAACCAGAATGGGTTTAATAGATGCCCACAGCCTCCCACTCCCCAGTAGTGGGACAGAGGGGAAAATCAGAAAGATANAAGTGAGAAAACTGGTGGGTTGAAAGACTTTTTAATAAGCAAAGCAAAAACTGAATATGCAAGCAAAACAAACACATCCATTCACTTCTTCATATCAGCAGACAGTTATTTAGCCTTTTCCAGGAAAAAAAAGGGTTCTTCACAGGAATGTAAAAGCCAGAGGCAATAGGGAAGAAAACAGGAAAAGCACAGGAATAAGAAAGCTCATAACTTGAGATGAAGTCAGGGAGATCACTTACCAGTCANCAACATGGACAAAACACACACTGAGAAAAATTGATTTATTGCCCATTAAGCAAGGTATAGATGGTGAGAAACAAAAGCACAGGCATTAAACACCTTTCCTCCCCCTGTTCCCTGGCTCAACCTCACACCTTCATCCACAATTCCTGTATTTTGGCTGAGGGCCTCAGTCATGCCNTCTGGTGGGTCCACTGGAGCCATCTGGAGCCTGGTATATCCAACATGGGCAGCTCCAGTCTCTCCTCACTGAGACCACCCCTGCAGCTCTCCTACCACAACTTTGGCATCTTGATCCTACGCACTTTAATTCAGCAAGTCTTTCCTGATTTCACAGAGGGCAAGAATACCTTCTTCTCCACTATTCTTGCAGTATCATTTGGTTCTCAGCACTTTTTTGTTCTGTCATGTATGCAAACTGGAAATTTATGTTAAACACTATCCTCTANACCCCCACACAGCAGGAGAGAAGAGAGGACAGGGAAGAGGACCATTGTATTTAAAGGCAGCATAGTCTTGCCTGAAATGAAAATAATACAATATTATATTTTAATACAGCATCAGTCAGTAAGGGCAAATAAGCCCCTTATTTGTGACTAAGTAGATCNTCCTTATTCATCACTCACCTTGTTTATTCTTTTCTAACTACTTTGTAGGATGATCATCTTGTAAGAACTCTCAATTCACATATTGTGTATCATCTGGCTCTGCCTCCTATTCAGTCCCCTTACTAGATAATGAAAACGTACATGCATTTATCAAACACACAATTTGTAAATTCTATGGAAACATTTCAAATCCAGCAAAAGATTATATAAAAATATATTATAATTATTATAAAAATATGTTTTCTATTGGAGAGAATAGTAATGAAATATGCTCTGGTCTGTGATTACTAAGCAGCAGACAAAGATCCTGCATCACAATTTTAAACACAGGAAGTTCTAAGGAAATAATTGAGGACAGACACTCAGAGGCTGATGAATAGAAGTTATTTCTAAGAGAGATCACCGTATTTTAAGGAAAAAAATAAGGTAAGGTTACATGATTTTTCATTGTGAACATATCAAAATAAAGCTTTTTATTTTCACTAAACTGAAAGTACTATTAGAACTCAAACTAGAATCTAAATAATTCATCTGCTTTCTTTATGGTAGATCCATAGGCTACCTGCTTATAGTGTTTGTTGTTTTTTGTTTTTTTCCATTCATATGCAAGCTTTTCAAAAGGCAAGTCAAACAAAAATCCTCCCACTGCTCTCCACAGTATTTGGTGTCTTGCAGACAGAACAAAAAGANCTGAAGACAATCTGTAAGTAACATATAAAACAACAGGCAACAACTAAGTGGATTAAAAAAAGGGAACACAAGCAAACCCCAAACCATTTATTAATTTATGCACAATTAGGACACACAATTAGGACAGCAATTTTCTGACTGTTAGTAACTGTTTTGAAGAGATTACCATAACAGAGACTCTGGAGGAACAAAGGAAAACAGTAGGTTGCACGCCAGCAGATAGTTTTGACTGGCAAGGATGCTGCTCAAGAGGCTGAAAAGCTGCTCGTGTTGACATCCTTGGTCAGCATTTCTTAAAAAGAAAACAAGTTGTCCTTATATGTAATGCTCTTTCAAGATATGTGGCAGCTCAAGAGCCTAAAGATTTTCTGTATTAATNTTAAGGTTTCATAACACTAAGCTGTTAGTGAGTCATTTGCAATATCAGCAAAAGCAATACTGTTTCTGGTGGGCTTGTAATAGAAATTAGGTGGGTTTTGTTGCAATGTGATATAAAATTTATTCATACAAGTTGAACCTGGTCACACAGCTCACTCTTGACAAAGCCATAGATTACCCCTTGCAGTACAGCTTATATCAAGCCTCTGAAATATCTCTCTGTGATCTGTTGACTCTGCCTGGATGCCAGGAGTCTACCAAAGCTCCTTTATCACTCCCTCTTTCAGCTAACAGGGAGAGAAAACACAACACACAGCTCTGGGGTTGAGATAAGAGAANGAAGATCCCTCAGCAGTTACTGTCACAGAAAANCAGATAGACCTCGAGNAAATTAATTTGATTTATTACCAATCAAACAAGTGTAGGTAGGATAAGGACAAATAAAAGTACATCTTTAAAACACCTTGCTCCACCCCTGCCCTTATTCTGGACTTTACTCCTTTGTTCTCTGTCTCCTCCATCACAGTGGTGCAGAGGGACAGGACATGGGGGTTGCAGAGAGTTCTTCACATATTTCTGCTGCTCCTTCCACCTCAATGGGAGGACTCCTCACACTCTTCCCCTGCTCCAGAATGGGGCTCCTCCCAAGGGAAACAGTCCTCTATGAACTTCTCCAACATGAGTGCTTTCCATGAGCTGCAATTCTTCTCAAACTGCTCCAACGTGGGTCCCTTGGAACATATGTTCTTCATGGAACACAGTTCTTCATGAACAGATTTCTTCTGTGTGGGTGATCCACAAGGTCACAAGTTCTGCCAGCAAACCTGCTCCATCATAGATAGGCTCATCTCTCCACAGGTTCACAGGTCTTGCCAGGACACTGCTCCAGCACTGGCTTCTCATGGAGTCACAGCTTCCTTTGGCCATGCAGCTGCTCTGTTATGGGATGCTCCACGGGCTGCAGGTGGATCTCTGCCCACCATGGACCATGAGCTGCAGGAGTGCATCTGCCTCATCCTTGTCTTCAGCACAGGCTGCAGGGGAATCTCAGACTCAGCCCTGGGGGCAGCTCTTCCCCCTCCTTCCTCACTCACCTTAGTGTCTTCAGGGATGCTTTTCTTGCATAGTGGCACTCCGTTCTCTGCCTGTAATTGCTTTTCACAGCAACTTTCCCGCCTTCCCTTCTTAAATGTGCTATCTACAAGCCATTTGCAGTGGCTCTGTTGGACACAGAAAGATGTTCTAGCAGCTGCTCACAGAAGCACCTCTGTGGCTCCCTCACTACCAAAACTTTGCCACACAAAACCAATACATTTATACATCACACATNAAGTGTGAAGAACAAGATATAACAATTTCAGAATATTTTAGAAACAGCCTTTGTGAATGAGAAGAGCTAAATTATCTCATCTGCTAGATGAAATGAGTATTGCTGCATCTCTTCTTCAATAAAAGCAGTTTGGCTTTCAGAAAGACAAATTGATTGAGAGTGAAAATTTAATCTCAAAAGATCCAGTGAGTTGATACAAACGTCCNGGAATGATCACAGAAATTTTATGCAATTAAAAAGTGGGAAATAAGCTTTACAATTCCCTTAAGCATGCCTCAGGAAGGAGCTGTCTGTTGAGGGAATTATCTGCAAAAGTTGCAAAACATCTTTTTTTCTGTGATGACATAATTCTCTACATTAGTCCCCAGAGTGTAAATACGGATTAAAAATTAATATTTTTCAACTGCAGGGCACCTATTATTACTTATTTTCCCTAGAAATACAGTTTTTTTAATGGAAATCCTAGGATTCCATTTCTAGCTAAGAGGAG
Organism: Saxicola maurus maurus; assembly: GCA_900205225.1. Lineage (NCBI taxonomy): Eukaryota > Metazoa > Chordata > Aves > Passeriformes > Muscicapidae > Saxicola > Saxicola maurus. The sequence goes on along the minus strand of OAMK01000023.1, from coordinate 220,270 downwards.
AGCATGTGTTTTCACTAATAGGTGGGAGAATGATAGACATGATGGTGGTATATGAGGGATATTGCATGAGGGAAACCTTAAAGAAATAATTTTTTTTCATTTTATCAACTGTGCTGTTATACGAGAAATAAAAAAAGAAAACTACCACCTACCCTTGACTTCCATACATTTCAGTTCAAAAATGGCTTTTTGCATTTTAATGCTAACTTTGTTATCAGAAAAGCAAAAAACTGGCAAAGTTAGCATGCAAATTATTAATGAATTTCTTAAAAAAGATAGCCCTTGTCTGAGAAACTCTAAGTATTGTGAGGACAAGGGAATATCTGGCAGACAAGTTCCATCTATCTGATGGAAGCCTGATTAACCAATAAAATAATAAAATAGGGTAGCAACTATGTTGTCAGCTGATCAGAATAAAGACTAAGGAAAGAAACAAAGTGAAGGAGCTTCCTTGTAAAGCAGGAGTGTTCTCAGTGGAAGTGACAGAGCTGCTCAACATGTGCACAGAACTCAGCGANTCACAAATGTTCTAAATCACATTTCCAACAGCAGCACCTTGCACTTGGCCTTGTTGAACCCNATAANGTTTCCAGGTCCCCATGTGCTCCCATGGCTTTCTAACAAGAAGACAATTATGTTTTTGAAAGCAAGACTCAGATGTGTCCTCATATTGCCATCCTCAGTTTTTATGCTGGTACAGCTCTTGTCCAGTTATGGNCCATTTTGTAGCTCTTGTCATTAGTAACTCTTCTACCTCAAAAAATAATATAAGTACTGAATTCTGATCATGATTACTGTGCTATGCTATAAAACAGGATCTTCATGTCAGGGACCTTAGACAAAATAAGAAATCTCTTTTTAAATTGCAACTGTAAAAATTATGACAATTCTTTCCCCCATTATACTGTCAACTATCACAGAATTTTGCTCATTTGTTTCAAGGAACACAAAAATTGGGATTAATGTATGAGAATATATTGTGCCCTTGAAGTCACTTCTTTAAGTCCTGAGTATGTATAAAATTGAAAAATTATCTAAATTACAACAAATAAATATCTGATAGAATATAAGGCAGATATAATTTAAGGGGAAGTGAAACTCACCTTTTAATTTCCAGAGNGCCTCTGTTAATTGAGGAAGGAATTAATCCTGATCCAGCCTGGAACATGTCTTGCAAATTTTAAAAAACTCTGTACTTAAGACTGGGTGTTCCTTAAATGCAACATAGTTGACCAGTGAGTTTTTCACATGTAGGATGACATAAAGTATATTATTGCCAATATTCATAATTTGCTTTGTTTCTTGGTTTTTGTCTTTTGCTCATGATCCAGACTGGGTTCCAGGCACCTAATCTGAAATGTCACACTGTTGAAGTGAAGCAGAGATCAGAGGATACAAAGTCTTGCTGAAGCCNTTGGAAAGCTGGAATTTTAAACTTTCCTGTTGAACAAAAGCAATTAGCAATTTACATTAAAAAAACCACTATGTTGAGAACATCTGTTGATAACATTTTCAAGCGACTGAACTGCACTGTGCAGTACAATCTAGTATATATATTGTGGAGCATCTGTTCTCAGAAATAGCTGGTGGGACAATGAAATCTTGTTTTTGCAAACCATATGCATGCACTGGAAACTTGAATTTACCAAAACCTATGGCAATATTTACTAGAGTTATTGCAATGCTCTTACCTCAAAATTCAATGAGTGGCACTATGACCACCATGTAACAGTNTGAACAAACACACACTATAGATATTTTTCTACAAATGCCTTTGTTAAGATAGGAATACAGGGTAGTTAAAGTATAGTTTTTCCTTCAAATTTCACNTGATGATAATTTCTATAGCTCTTTTTCACTGTTGTGTACCTTGANATTTTCTACATGCTGTCTGCCCCTTAGGATGATGAGGAAGTCTTTCTATGCCATATTTCAGAATACTTCCCAAAAAAAGCAGAAATGTTTAGGTTTAAATATGCTTTCTGAAGTATTCTATAGGGCAAATTATTGCCTTTTTAATTGCAATTATTTTTAATTATTGACCATTCATGGGGGAAAAATCTCAATAATTAATTATACAATAAAAATGGGTTAGCATTATATGTGCAATAATTTTAGTCTTTTCAGGGTTTATACATTTTAAATACTTTAAGAATCACTCTAGATAATGAACACATTACCAATCCTATTTAATCTCAGGGATGTTTATTTTTATAAAACCTCCTATATCTAAAGAAGTTTCTTTGCAGCAAAAGATGCAGCTAAGCATTTTTAATGTGANAGACTATAAGGAAAGAACTATTTATTTGAAATTGGGTTTGTTTATGGGATTTAATAATTAATAGACAAAGAGGATACACTTTAGTGTTCAAAATCCTTAGGGGTATAATATTGATGCTAATTAGAATTATAAAGCACAAAAGTTCTTGGAACACTGTTGAAATTAAATTCAGGATAAGCCCTTTTTATAAGGACAGATTTCCAGTAAGTCTTCATATGCCACTAAATGAAAAAAAAAAAAAAAAGATAGAAATACTATGCAATTCTAACAAAGCATAGATATTTATNTTAAACTTAGTGCTTAGTGTGATTTCAATTTACTTCTCTTCAGTTCATTTGCATTTTCCTATCTTCATGTGTTAGATGCTTTTGCTATTTGTTTTCTAATTTTCAAGGTTATTTTCATAACTTTAAAATTCCAGTTTGAATGACAGTTCAGACTTATGTATCAACAACAGATTCAGATAGCAGAAATCAGTTTTGATTCTGTTAAGTTCAGCTTTTAAAAAAGATAAAGAAAGTCAAAAGGCCAAATCTAAACAGAAACTATGACCAACATCCCAGGTGTTCTGGGGTCATGAGTGTCCAACTTTGATTTAAAAACAAAAAAACAAAGCAAAAAAGCCCACTTACCCAAACTTAATGGAAGGTCAAGTATTTCATAAACCAAACCAACAACAATAGAACTAAACAAAAAATTCCTTAAACTGATATTCAGAGATCATCNTCCTTATACTGTTGTGTTGTTAATATTAGATTACTTCTGTTCTCTTCCCTTTTTCATGTCATTGTTTCCAGTAACATGATTCTCGTTTTCTCAAGAAAAAATGTGGGTATTTATAATTATTAAAAAGTATTGTGNTTTCTAATAAATGTTAAAAATGTTAATGTTAATCACATTCTGAACAGCTTTGGTTTTAAAATAGCTATATTTTAAAAATATTAAATATGAGAAGTACTTTCTGAACTGTAGAGCAGTTTTCTTTGGGGCATTTGTGGGAGTGGCAAAAATTAAGTTTAGATGGATACACAGAGCTGTCTGACTGTAAAGCTTAAAATTTATTATTTTTTTTTTAAAGGAATCAAAAACATAATTAAGGAAAAAATAATGTTCACTTTTGTATCCACAGAATGAAAAATGAATGAAAAGATCATTAATTTGGCTTATCTCTGTACCTAACTAGTAAGAAAAAAAAAAGAACCTAAGAATTTAGAAACAGACAGAACAACTGAACAGGATATCTGATGTGTGACCTCACCAGCTGGATTACAACTTATTTTCATCTAGAGAGTAATTGAGTCATTCAGAAATGAAAGTGTACTTTTTGATTTTCTGTTGTCTCTCACTCTTTTTATTTGCCAGATCCATCATATATTTTATCACCTTTCCCAGAAAGACTAGAGAAGATCATAACAGAACAGTTTANATTGTTTTGCTTTTTAAATGAAAATTAGAGTTTCAAATGCATAATCTAATTTCAAGAGATTGCATTCTTTAGAGATGACATTGTTTACACGGTTTCCAGTTTTTGTTCATGTAAGTTTCTGTTAAGATTGATTAAACAGGCTGAGCTTAATGTTCTTTTTTATTCACCTCAGTTCCTGTGTATGTTATTGACTCATTCCAGGATATTCTTTTTTTCCTAGCTAAGGGCTTCAGAGGTATCAACAACTACGTTTGCTAATATTCCCCTCAGCTCCTAGAGTGGTTTTTGTTATTACTTTGCTGCTGCATTTCCTTTTGAATAAAACATGTTTGAAGAAAACATTGTATAACTGGGACTCATTCTACATTTATCTCTTCCTACTTCTTCTTTACTCAATTCTTTTAATCCAGGACTTTTTTTTTCACTTCCTCCTACATACTCAAAATATGCAAATTTTGGATAGTTTCATTTTTTCCAAAGTTGAAACTCTTTTCTACTTCAATCCTTTGTAATCATTATTTTCATTAACTGCATTATCAGTTTCAAAATGAATAGACTCAGGCATACCATTAAAATCTGAGCCTTGGTATTGAGAATTTTACTTTGGTTCATGTTTTTTTTATGGTGTGTAAAGATTTACTTCAGAGGCTGCTGATAATTAGTGCTCATTATAAATTCTGACCTGCTTTCAAATGAAGAGAAGGTTTTTACACCTTCCAGTGTAAATATTACACTATTGTCCTGGCAATGGACTCTTCATTTATACAGCTTAGATAGATAGGTAACCAAGTCTCAAGGAATGATATGTGGACTTAAATAAATTTATTTTCCCCGCCCATGTAATAGAATATAGAACGAGGTATTCCAAAATATTTTTAAAGTATTGGCTTTTTATTAGTCCTATAGATATAAATCTTTTAAAAATAAGAGGCAGTGGACAGCTTTTTCTTTTCATCATTTAGTGGGCTGAAAAAGGATGTATTAATTATCATAACTAATTATATTGCAGTAATGCCTAAAACAAAAATGCATACTATTACTCAAAGCAATAGCATTTTAATAATATATTTAATATATGTGTATTTATCAATATAGATATCTATTAATATTTATTACCTACATATTATTAAAATTTGCTGCTATCTCATCCATTTNTCCTGTCTTTGAAGAAAAAGTGAAACTTATAATCCCACATCATTTCCAGACAACTTATTTTGCCAAATTAAATTTCACAAAAACTTGATTTTAATTTTCCAAATATTTCGAGGAGAAAAAAAAATCTTTTAAAAGCTACAGAATTTTTTTACAAATTTCTAATAGAAAACCTATGTTTTTTCCAGTCTATTCTATTGAGTTGAATCTTTTAAAGTGGTTTATTTAAACCCAAACAAAATTTTGTTAATGATATATTTAGTTCTTTTTTAAAATGAAAATTATATCTTATATTATTACTTGTAGCAGCCTGTAGTTCTTTTAGAGAAGACAATATTGTAAGGATGGATAGGACTTCATAGCAAGCAGTTTTCTTTCCAGAGACCCTATGCAAAGATAACCTTCAACAAAGTCATTGAGAAGAACTATGCTGAAATATATAAAGAATATTTTCTTCAGCATATAGAGCAATAAAAGACAAATGCTTAATTTGGTTAGGCAATCTTTGGTATCTGGATCCTTCAGGAAACTTCAAAATCCTATAGCTGTTATTCATTGTCTGTACATTCTGTGTAGAACCCTCAACCTGAGCAAAGGAGAACAAAAATGGAGAAGGCCAAGGAAGGATGCACAGCTCAATAACCAGGGTAAATGCAGATTGTGCTATACCAGCCCATAGTCTACATCTTCAACTTTCAAATGACCGAGATAAAATGCTATAAGCTCCTTCACAATGATTTGGAATCACAAGAAAAGGCTAAGGTCAGTGTCTTCACTTGCAAAATCTGAGTTTAATGACTTTAATCCTTCTGGATGATACTGTGCCCAGAGACATAGGAAGAAAAGTTAAATTCACAATGTTATTCAGAGCCTATACTTAAAATTTCACAATATAAATATAAAAATATACAAATCTAAAAATATAAAAATTAAAATATAATGTATAAATATATGAACATATTTAAATAAATATATATAGATATATAAATATATAGATTATATATAGATATATAGATATATACATATATAAAATATATAAACGTATAAATATATAAATACTTTTTCTATATATAAATATACTCTAATCTTTAATTTAATTTTTAATTTTAATCTTTATTTGTTTTAGATGCCACTAAGACTTCCTTAATTATCTCAACATATTTTACAGTGTTTCCTGAAGATTTGGAAGGGCATGAATCAAATAGTTTTGTACTGAAAACTAAATATAAAGAAGAAATAAGATCACTGGATTCAAAACAAAAATTAGAATCTCTTATGATAGTAAAATCACCTTATTATGCTATTCTAAGTCTGGGTAATTTCTTTTAAGGGATGCACCTGCGACAGGATGTGTGTAAGCCAAAGCTGCAATCTGCATTTGATTTCAATGAAAAGGATTTTAATAAGTTAGAAGACACTTATGTTTTACAGTGAAATGAATATAAAATAGTCAATTTTTTGAGAAGTGGAAGTGAAATTCATTGAGAGAAGACTCTAAATCACTGAGAAGTGAAAATTATCTAAAAAAAAAAAAGACCAAAGAGATTTCACCACAGTAGCGTGACATTTGTGAGACCCTTTACCTGAAATATTTGTTACTCTCCTGTGAAAATCAGATGGACAAAATGATCAGGCAGTCTGAACAAGAATGTCTTCTTTAAGNAGGGGTTTGGGGTGATGATATACATCTAGGTGAGCAGTGCTTATTAGTGTTGGTCTCTATCATCTGTTTTGTCAAAGTGCAAACTTAGTGCTTCTGGTGTCTGAGTAGTGGTGACACAAGGTGAACTACATGTAACCTAAAACTTAAAATAATGCCTGCATGGAACACTTTAATTTGTTAATGTTTACACATATTAGTCACAGAAGTTTCATATAATATCCCTTTTTCCTGATAAGCAGAATTGGTAAGAAATTCTATAAGGTCTATAGGGGAAATGTATTATACTCTACAGGATTAGCAAAGGATGAATTGCTATTGTAGTAATAAGTTTTGTGCTAACTCCTGGAAGCTTCAAGATTAAGGCCTGTCAGACTTGCTTTGTCTGAATTTGGGCTGGGATTGCCTGGAGCTTTGCTTTAGATGCTGAATATTGCATTATTTCTTTTTGCTTACTTTTTATTGTTCGTTACAAACATATAATAATTTAATCATAGATTTCAAAATAACACCAATACAATGTGGTTATTCTCTGTAGCATGAATTGCCTACAATCATAGAATAAAATTGCAACTTAAAGAGTGCAGGCATATGATGACAGCAAAGGCCTTCAAAGCACAGGCATGGAATGATACAAGAAGCCTCAGGGCTCTTGTATTATTGAACAACATACTAGGGGTCAATTACAGGTCACTAAAGGAATCCAGCCTGGGGAGATTGGTAACTAAGATTTTACTGGNGACAAAGAGAACAAAGAACAAGTATCCAATATATGTAGGAGCACACCATTCATAATTTATGCACGTGTTAGGTGGAAGTGCAACCCACTGAGGAGCAAGCAACAGGCAGAGCATGTTAAAAAAATATATATAAATAGTCCCAAAAGATGTTATAGTAAGGAAAAGGAAAATTTCACTATAATTATTGCACCTGCTCTGAGAATGACTCAATATGCTGGTGATTTATTACAACTCATTGCATCTTCTTGAAGATCCAAGTGTTGACTTAAGTACATGAAGGGATTTTGGAAGAGTGAGCACAACAACGAAAAAAAAAAGTAGATATTAAATATTTTGTGTGCAATTGTTCTAACATTTCTGCTATTGAGACTATCCTTTCCCTTTTATAATGTCTTATATTTTCCTTCTTTTTCTGTGATAATTGTATGTATAAAAATCATGTACATACATAAATAGCCAATTAAGATTTCGATTGGCTACTAATAAATTCTTTATTTTTTGATTTGAAGTTTGTTCCTTCGGTTCCCTTCCATGAGTCAATCTAGGCTATCAAAATTTAGCTGCAACTATACATTTNGAGGTGATCATAAGTAAAATGAGGCCATGCCAGAATACAAAGTCTCATAATGCATCTACTTTGTGGCTGCTAAGAGTGTTTATATCCACAATCAATAGACCAACTGAGAGTGCTGGACTTGTGTGTTTACTAGCACCCATAGGCAATAAGGCTATAGGGAATTGGAAATGGTGTCATCTCAGCCCTAGGTTGTAAGGCTGATATGGTGATGGAAAATNATTGAAATAACTTTTTATAATTCATCACCACCATATTAAGGTCTATTTACATATATTTTAACAGATATTTATATTGGCATATACATTGTGTTATGTGTGCTAGGGCTTTCCCCGAGGCTTTTAGATGAACACAGGATAAAAATTACTATAGCTGTGTGACAAACTGTAGACCTGGGTAAATTACATCACTGTTTTGGCTGACAATGATGCCAGTAATTGTAATTAAAATTCTTAGTCTCTGGAGTTCTTAGGACATTTTAAACAGCTAAACTGACACAGTTTTTTCTAAGTTTCCCATTATACTCAGATGCATAATTTTTATTTTCACCAACATAATAGTGATACATCATAAGATGAAAACTTGCAACAGATTTTTTCAATAGTTTGCTAAAAATTTACAATTTTAATACATTAATTATTTTGCTTACATCTCCCCATACTAATCTTCTTTTGAAGAAATTAACCTCTCAGCTTACCAGTTCCATTTCTGATTTGACTGGGGGAACTTTTCTGCACAGTGAAGAACTGAGACATAAAGCAAGAGGAGAATGAAGTGAGTAAATTGTGCCAGCCAAGTTACAAAATGGTATTCAGCTGTTCANAAGAGTACTAGTCATTAAGTAAATAGCTGGTCTTGATTTACACCTTCTCTCTGGAGTGCAAAATGTTGCATGCCTAAGTATTTGCACAGTTACAGGCAGGATAAATTTATTGCACAAAATAAAGATAAATAGAATGGTAGCTGTCTGATAACAATCACCTACAAATAAACCATTCATAAAAAATGTCATTGTAGACAGGCTATTGNAGGCTTATTTCCATTCAATATTGCATTTTGTTTTCTGAATATAGGAATAAAATAACTAGTAGTTACCTATAGTTCAAGATTATGCATTTCTGTTACATTCTTAAAGAGATAAATACTCTGGNTATTAAATAAAATAATTTCACATGAAACTGAGTTTATTGTGATTTCTATGTATTTCAATTGTATTAAAGGCATCTCTTTAATAACATTTATGGAATTATTTTTATGAAAACTTACATTTGGCTACTGATAAAAAAAACAGCTTACCATCTTACATTAAATGTAATATACATAAACAAATGATATCAAAGAATGCTGAGATTGATACATTTTTACACACTGGCCAGCAATGGACATTGAGAAAACTATGAATATATAATGAGTTAATATCAGAAAACTGCTAGAAAAGTAGTGTTTGCCCCATGGAGGTTCATGGTCAGGCTGAATGGGGCTCTGTGTAACCTTGTCCAGTGGAAGGTATCCACGTTCATGGCAGGGGTGATTGAAAATATGTGATCTAAACCATTCTATGTTCCTCACTATTCCAATTCTCAGCAACTTGCCATTCAGAATAAGACCCTAAAAAGATTCTTGTTGAGTTTCACAGGTAATTAGCCTTTTTTCATTAAAGACATTGCTTTGTACCTTCTCTTACTTCCTTTTTAAAAAANTNTAANTTGTTTTGAAAATTTCCTACTGTTCCATAGGAGATTTTTCCCCACAAGTTTTCAAGTTACCTCAGTTTTCACAGGAATAAATTAGTTTCAGGAATTTACATCTCCTTAACTTTTTTTTAAGGCAATAACTTTAAAAAAATAATCTTTTTTTTTTTTAATGTAGAAAGAGTTGAGGACAGACTAGACAGTGAAAGACTGGATGTGGATGGTGATGAATCCCTGGGAAGGTATAGTTATATATATATACTACATATATATATATATACACTACATAGACTGCCTTTCTATGGAGAAAAGGTTAGTCCCTGTGAATATGGCTAGAGCTGCAATCATCTTTCTCTTCTTTTGTCTAGGTTTTGGTTTTTTTTTCCACTTCCATAACCTTTCTTGCATTAATCCTAGTTTTCTTTTGTATATCCATAACTTCACTGTATGTGTGAGCTGAAAAATAATGGTTTATTCTTTTAAGATNCATTTATCCTCTGTGCTCTGTGCCTTTGTGCATAGATAAAGACAAGATAGCTGTTATTGTAATGATAAACTTCTCTTCCAGAAACTCATCTAAAAAGATAAATATTCTAAATGGTGGAGTTCATAAACTTATCCTAAATTTGTCTTTAGTTGTTAAATTAAAGATTTCTACCTTAAGACTGGAAATCTGCATGTGAAGTCTTCCATAGTAATTACATTTCAGTGATCCATAACTTCAGTGAAAAAGTTTGTCAACCTTCCATTAACCATTGTATTATTTTCTAATATAATAAATAATAATCACTGTTTTAAAGTGTGATTGAGAACCTAGATATTCAAATTCATATTTTTTTTTGCAGCAAGTGGATGTAAAGGCTGCCTAGTGATCTAAAAAGATGAGTTCTCAGATACATGCAAAGTAAAAATTATATATGTTAGGGGAAAAAATAGTCTCCAGTGTTGTTTCATAGTTCTGGATAAAGAAAAAGTAGTGAAAGTGAATAATTAAAATCTAAAAAGGGTTCAACATGGCAAAAATGCAAGGTTTTGATGTTGGTTAGTGGTGCTGGATGTCACATGAAGCTCAAATTCAATCATTTCAAGCATGTATCANTGCTAGCATAACAAAATTTTAGTAGCATCACTGAAACTCTTGAAGCAAAACACCACAAAATCCAGGTTTATTTAACAGAGCTTTGAACTGTAGTCAAAATTAACTTCTGTGTGCCAGTAATGGATATGATATCCATGAAACTACTATGAATAAGCAGATCAAAACAATACCACATGATGCATTCATATAATAATTTTATACTTATTTCAGTAATGGAAATTTAGATCCTGTCATGTCAAATTTGGAAATGATCATGTGATGAGACTGTTCCTCCATTTATCTAGATTTCTAGCTCTAAGATTCTCACATGATCAAATCTAATTTTGTAATTAAATAACTACATTCTTAAAGTGGTTTAGTTTTTCATAGCACACATACCTGTTTATGCAAATGTTCTCCCTGGTTTCATCTTTCAGAAATCTAAATCAATAGTAATGAACCCCTTGCATTTCTTTGTTATACAGATTTAAGACTATTCTCCTTCCCAGCAAAATTTTAAATTATAGGGTAGTGTAATGCCAGCATAATTAGAGCATGTAAAACAATATAAATAATATATTGTATATGTTATCAATATAATGTAGAGGAAAACTGCTGCTAATTAAGCATTTGTAAAATACTTTCAAATCTGAATTACAATAATATACAAAATATATACAGATCAAAGCAACAGAGAAAATAAAGGCTTTATTTTGCAGTCTCTTTTGCATTGTGAAAAGAAAAAATGAATTTGTTTTGCCTGAAAGTATCTGAGTCTTCTGTAAGTGATCTTATAGGTTGATGTAAATACAAATCAAATTCAAGAAGGAAAAAAAAAAGTTTTCCAATAAAATTTTAATCCTGAAAACTATTGCCTCAAAAATGAGCTCTGAAAACTTAATTGAAGCAATTTTGTTAAGTTTGCTTACTAAATGTAGAAGATGAAAGGAAAAAAGGACTTGAAAGCCTCTCTAGATATGCCATTTTCTCCTCAGTCTTCACCAACAAGGTGTCAGGCTTTTGTGACTAATGAAAGGAGTTCTGGTTGAGGAAAAACATCAACAGTGGATGAGGATTAAAGACTACTTTAGCAACCTTTACTCATGAAAACATTCTGCAATTGACAGACTTGTACAGCATCCTGTAGTAACAGAGGTGGAAGATGCCTTTGTGAAGCTTTTGCCTACTCTCTTAGAATGATAATGCAAATTTGGGAGCTCCCTAATAATTTTAAAAGGGCAAATGCCCTGACCTTTAGTCCTGCTACATAGTTCTTGACAAGATGTTAAGTTTGTTATGAAAGAAACCAGGAGTTGGCAGGAAGAGAGGAAAAAGCTGAGGAGTGGGAAAAAGTATGATAGAAAAGATGATTATATGGTACATATTCAGAGATCAACCCTAAGCATAGAGGTCATCCAAAGCATACAAAATATGTGCACACAGATGATTTTGAAAAATAATACTTATATGTCTACAAATACAGAAAAAAATATTTTTTTGGTTCATAGTTCTAACAATGCTTGTAAAACAAAGGAATGCTTTGCCTAATTGCTTAGACATGAANCAAAGTTGAAGTTTTGGGAGTATTTGATAGTGTGAGAGTCACAGAGGTCAGAATAACATTGAAAATGAGTAAAGGTCAAAGAATATATACACTATTTATATGAAAGAGTGAAAGAATAGGATGAGAAAGAGAATGAACCAATGTCTTGAAAAAAGACACACCTGAAAAAATTCTTCAGATGGTCAGTCTGTCTTTCTGGTACTCAGGAATACACTCCTTCTGTATTTTCAGTCAATTTCCCAGAGTATCTCACATCTTGCTGGAATTATGGAGGCTTTTATTTCAGTCAGATAAAAATGAAAGAGGGAGAATGAATAGCTAACCTTTAAAAAGGTTATACATCCATTTAAAAGCTATTTATGCTGCCAGTTTTACTTAGTCTGAACATGCTTCACCACCCTTGCCATGCTAAACACTTTGTAACCTCCCATTAAATTTTCCAGGCTTTCCTGGTCTGTTAGCTACTGGTATGCACTTAAATATCTCTCAAAGAATAGAGTTCCTGCATAAAATTACTANGCAAGTTAGTGATCAAGAAATCAGAAAAGCAAACAAAGTAATTTTAATGGAAATTAATTTAGATTTAAAACCTTGGTCACAGATACTTGAAAAAGACAGGTTTATAGTAATTTTCAGGCTTAGAGAGCATAAGATCAAGTCTGATGCAGTGAGTCAAGATCAGAAACAGCCCTGGGAGGTTGAGGCAGGACCACAGTGATGANACAGAGCTGAGGTCAAGCCAGAACAGCCTTTAGATCAGGATCCATGGGATCCTGTACTGCTGCAGCTGAGCTGGAGGTAATTGAGTCTAAAACATCATTCAGACAGTAACTGAATACCCAGGCTGAAATGGGACTTCTGAGCCCATGGGTAGGATGTGCAGGTGAAGGCCCCAGGTTTGCAGCTCAGGAACATTTAGATTTACTGATGCCCTCAAGCAACCTACANTTCTCCTTTCTCTCTCACCTGAGTCTTTAAAACACACCAACTAGTGTTCTATACATATGGAAATATAAAACTGATTTTAAGANTTTTTAAGAGTCCTGATCCCATCTTAGGGGAAAAAAAAAGAAAAAGAGAAAAGATGACTTTTGTTATACACTTCTATTAACAGCTGTGTTGAAGATGCAGTGCCTCCAACAACTTTAAGCACATTTCATTAACAATTATTTCTGGAGATGAGTATGGTGTAAAGCTATTGGATAGTGTCCAAAGGAGGGCATCAAAGATGGGGAAGGATCGGGAGGGGAAGCCATATGAAGAAGGCCGAGGTCACTTGGTCTGTTCAGCCTGGAGAAAGGGAGACTGAGGGGAGACCTCATTGCTGTCTGCAGCTTAGTTATGAGGGGAAGAATAGGGGCAGGCACTGATCTCTGCTCTGTGATGACCAGAATCCAAGGGAATGGCCTGAATCTGTGTTAGAGGAGGTTTAGTTTGGATATTAGGAAAAGCCTATTCACACAGAGGGTGGTTGGGCACTGGCTCAGGACCCACAGGGAAATGGTAACAGCACAAGCCTGACAGAGTTCAAGAGGCATTTGAACAATATACTCAGGCCCATAGTGCAGTTTTTGGGACTGTCCTTTGCAGGGCCTGGACTTTCAATGATATTTGTGGGTCCTTTCTAGCTCAGGATAGTCGATGATTCTCCAATTCTATTTGTTCTGAGTTTGTTCTGAATTCCAAACAGAAATCAAATTGGTTTTGAAATGGAAGTAAGTTTTAATGTTATCTTATCCTCCTGGCTCTTTATAACTGCAAACACATGAAAATCAGGAATGAATTGTTAACCCTATGAATCTGGCCTGCATTGACTGCTTAAATGGCTGGTGTAAACACTACAAAGACTGCCCTTTGCAGAGAAGGCTGGCAGTGGCCCTATTGCTACAACAATGTCCTGAGTCCAAAATTACTCTGTACATAATTATTCTTTCAGTACTTTTCTCATTTTCCTTCACCATTTTCAGTATGATGTTTAAAAAGGATTTGCAAGGTAAGCAATTCTCATGCCAGCACAATAAGCAGTGAAGCACTGTAATGCCCTAGTGCAGTGCTCAGGGGGATTTCCTGGATCAGGAAAATCTCATAAGATTCAGAAGGAGCCAGGTGCCCACTTTTGCAGTTTATGCAAAAAAGTGGCTGAGGAGACTTGTGCAGGGCAAATATCTCAAAGGCAACTGTTAAGAATATGGTGCCAGATTCCTTTCAGTTGTGCCAAACAATAGGGCAGGGAGCAATGCCCATAAACTAAAACACAAGAAGCTTCACCTCAGCATGAGGGAGAGCATCTTTACACTGAGCATTGCAGACCACTGGAACAGCTGCCCAGGCAGGTCATGGAGTCTCCCTCTCCAGAGACATTCAAAACCCATCTGGATGCATTCCTGTCTAGCCTGCTCTAGGTGATCCTACTNAGGAATTGGACTAAATGATCTCCAGAGGTTCATTCCAACACTTACAGTTCTGTGATTCTATAAGCATAATTTCTTATGATTGAAAAAACATTAAAAATGGATGGCAACTTTAGTACTCGTTCTAATCCTGACTCTGACTCTGGTTTTAGTGAGTTATTTTGCTTATCTAGGTTTTTCTGCTCTTAGCAGAGACAACCTATCCATCACTGGAGACAGTGTTAGAATGAATACTTAGGTTTCAGCTAGTAGAATAGTAGCATTTAAATACTTGTATAATCTCATTCAAACTGATATAAATTGTGTTAATTTTTAAATTAAAGTTGCACTGAGACAGTGATGAAATATATACACTTCACACTGGAACAGTTTGAATGTGGTGAGAGNGAGCCTAAATGCATCCCTCAACTGTGATAAAGCAACTGATTAAAAACAAAAATATGGAAATTGGGACTAAATGGGCTCATAAGTTATTCATGAACAAGCTTAAGGGAAGCTGTATAAACCAGCTAAATGTGGAGAAAGTTATACAAGTAAGAAAAGTAAGAATGATAAAGGCAGATTTTCTTTGAGTTTAAGTCTATTGGGAAAAAAAAAGTTCTTTTCCTTACAAAATAAAGATTTTTGTATTTAACAGATATGTTTATTATTTCTGTAGTATTTTACTTTTTAAAATAATTGTTCTGTTCACATATAAAATAAAAATCAAAATCAAAATCATGTTCTACATCACCTGATCATACAAACATCAGGGAAAGTTTAAGATTAGTAATAGCATAAGCTTTTTCTGTTGCTTAGTTAAACCTCTTTTTCTCAGTCTGAACAGCACTGTGACACATCAGCTGAAAGTACAATAGGTGTCACAGAAGGCTATATTCCTTAAAGTAGAAAACAGCTTGTTGTTACTCCTGTTGAAAGAAGTTCTGAAGCCTGATGAAGTCAAAAACAGAGTGACACATTGAACTGCTGGTGTGAATTGAAATTTTGAATATAANATTTTGAATATAATGCAACACAAAAAACTTTTAATCTCATACTTAACATAAACTTGATTGATTGCCTTTCTAAATTATCTTCTTCATTCTGTGGAACAGACCACAGTTCTGGTGCAGTTACCCTTTCCTGCCAGCCTGACTCTAGCTCCTCATCTCCTCAGNATCTGATTGCCCTCTGACTCTTCCATTCAACTGTGTATTAGCATTCACTGCATAGCAAAATGGGGTCAAGAGGGAAGGCAGTGTTCAACAAAGCAAGTTACTGAGAGATTAAAGAATGAGTGTACAGTATGTCAGCTACTCTGTGGTCATCCATGTGCCATTGCATTTATATATGTGCCNTACAGCAAGCCAACAAAGAAAAAAGTCATCAATGACTTAAGGTTATGGAAAAATTCAATAAATACACATAAGCAGCAACAATTTTATGGCAATTTATGGCTGAGCTTTAGTGAAATGTGTGCAAAATATGTTACATATAATGCATTATACAACCTCTGCTAAGTAATATTATAATCTTGATTCAGATGGTGTGTTTATACTCTTAGTAAGACCAAAAAAAATCACAGACTAGGTTTCTAACAAGGAAAATTATCTCAGAAGGCTTTTTATTCTATAAAGGCAGGATTTTGTGTTTCAGATCTATCACTAAATCAAAACAATCTGAGGTAGTTGTATGGTTCACATGAATTAATATATTTCAGTAAAAGGTATTTGAGAAAGTAAGATAATACTCTTTGCCTTCACTTGAAAGAGGATTGATGTCTGCACATCAAGGAAAAGAAAGATAATAATGTACAGAACATATCTGATAGCACTGGAGTAATTGGAAAAAGGAGCAGAGATGAAAGGAGAACAAAAGTAAGAATTATAAAGAAGAACTGACACTTCAAAACTAATAAAAATACAATAAATTCAGGCTCTGTATAGAGTGTGCTTGCTATACATGCTGGTATGTGTATATATATATGCAAATATATGCATTAATTTGTTCACATATATGTACATATACATATCTATATT